>MU858065.1:293410-363359 GCA_033297075.1 Rhypophila decipiens | reverse complement strand
TGTTGGATTTCTCTGAGGTAAATTGGATTAGTGCCAGGTTACGAAAGGATTAGTGCCTGAATACGAGAGTATTAGTGCCTGTTTATTAACTCTCTTTATATATATCAGTGGTTGCGTGTACTTAGTTATGTCGGTCCCTTGATGCAGTTCCTCTTCGTTTTGCCCCATTAGCCATGCAGACTCCATCTCCACCCATGCACGACTCATTTTTATGCCTCACAGCAACCTTGGCAATTCCACGTCCACCCAGCCCTTATAGCTCAGTGGTAGAGCGCAGCACTTGTATCCAACAACTGAAATGCTGAGGTCCGTCGTTCAATCCGGCGTGGGGGCATGCGATATTCTTCCTTTTTGATCCTGTTCCCATTTTTCCTCATTGTGTTTTATGTTCTCTCTCCCTTTTTTTAGACGGACGATTTGAGGGGACTGTGGATATACAAAAAGCCAATAACCCAAGGGGTGTCTGTCTGTTTGCTATGCTTGATTCGTGACGAGAAGTCAAACAACCCTATCAAGCCCTGACAGAGACACATCTGGAAATATATCCCCTTCCTATCAAGCAGCTCCTCGTGGGTACCCATCTCGGCAATGCATCTCTGGTAAAATACAAATATTCTGTCGGCACCCTTGATGGTTGATAGCCGGTGAGCAACAGCAACAGTCGTCCGATGATGGCCTCTTCCCTCACCCCCGTCAATGGTTGGTGCGCCTTTGGCGGCCGTTTCCAAAGCAGCCTGAACAACTCTCTCAGACTCAGTGTCCAAACTGGACGTCGCTTCATCGAGCAACAGAAGCCTCGGATTTCGGATTAGTGCTCGCGCAATCGCCACTCTCTGTCTCTGGCCACCAGAAAGCTGCAGTCCTTGTGTACCACAAAGGGTGGATAACCCTTCTGGTAGGGAGGCGATGAACGTGTCAATGTTGGCCTGACGACATGCCTCGAGGACAATCTCATCCGACACACCGTCGCCTTCTTCAGCCCCGAGAAGGATGTTATCCCGGATAGACATTTGGTACAACACTGGTTCCTGCTGGACCAGAGCGATATGTCTCCTGTATCGGCCAAGGTGCATCTGGGTAAAGTCCACCCCGTCAGATATAATCGTCCCCGATGTTGCATCATAGAAGCGTTCGAGCAGGGAGATCATTGTTGTTTTGCCGCACCCCGAAGCGCCGACGAAGGCTACAAATTGGCCTGGCTTGATCTGCTCGATTGTCAGTTATGGTGGTTACCAGGAGATGAACGACCAAGGGTTTACTGACAGTTGCAGAAATACCCTTCAACACTCTTGTATCAGGTCTCTGGGGATACGAGAACTGCAGATCTCGACACTCCAATGACACTCCGTCCTCGGGAATCTTCTCATCTACCGGTGGATAGTCATCCTTGTTGTCAGGCTCGATTGATGATCTGAGATTGAAGATCCAGTTTGCAGCATGCTGGGCTTTGGAAATACCTGTCATCTTGTTAGCAAAACTCTCATGGTATATTGTCAAGGAGTCGACATACTGCTGCTGTACGTGAAAAACACCGCAGCTGCTTCTCCCGAGAAGATAACGGCAACAAAGACAATGTAGAACTGTCCCATCGAATACTCCCCAAACGACACCAGCCTTCCACCATACCAGAAGCCTATCGCCATGCAAAGAAATGAGATTGACTGTGTAAGCGAGTACCAAAACATGGTCCAGCCCAGACTCTTGACAGAAGTCTTTGCGATCGAACCAAGCCCCTTCTCATATTTGCGAATAATCTCTCTTTCAAGCGCAAGAGATGAAACCGTCCGGATTGCCATTACAGCTTCGGATGCGAGGCCGGAGCTGTTAGTAAACCGAGCAGAAGTGTCACTATCAAGTTTCAACTCCAGGCGGATCCTCAAATAACCGGAGAACACGAGAGGGGGAAGGGCTCCAAAAATGAGAACTAGCCCAAGTTTCCAGCCATATACGAGAGCTGAGGTGCAGCTGGATAGCAAGTTGATGACAATAATCAGAATGAGAGCAATATTGAAGGACAGCAGCTCCTGGAGACTTGCTGGCTCTTTGTCCAGACGAGAAACCAAAGCGCCGGTTGTGCTACCCTCTTTATCGAAGAAGGACATGTTCTGGCGCAAGATGTTGTTGAAGACTTCATGCCGGTAATACGTGATTGTGAACTGGGCGAGGATGTTGCTAAACCACCCCAGTCCTGCGTAGGCGAAGAGATTTCCCAGGGCAAGGACGAAGAACATCAATGAGTAAAAGTCTCCTTGTTGGACCATGGCGTCGCCTGTCAGTGTGAACGAATCGAACACGCGGGACATTAGGATAGCTAAGACTGGATATGACGCGCCTAGATTGAACCATGTTAGTAGGCGGATTGACAGCCGGGGCAGGTGATGGCAGGTATATCTCGGAATAACATACCCCCAGCAATACTGCTAATTGCAACCATCACAAATGTTAGCAGCAGATAGTTCTGCTCCTTCAATATAATGCCGAGACAAGTCAACAGATTCTTTTCGCCAGCCTTAGCAGGCAGGGTGCTAAGACATGCTTTGACATGTGTTCCAACAGGTCCAGAATGGGACTCCTCTGGTCTGATGTCGTTCTTTCCGTCAAGTTCATCGCCAGAGTCCTCGCTGTCCTGGCTGTGTCCCAAGTTCTGTGCTTGGACTAGCCTGGAGTAGACACCTTGGCGAGCAACGAGTTGGTCATGTGTGCCTTGCTCAATGATATGGCCGCTCGACATGACGACAATACTGTCCGCATCTCGGAGCGTCGAAAGCCGGTGGGCGATGACCACCATTGTCCTTCCGACCGCCACATTATTGAGTGCCTCTTGTACTATTTTCTCTGCATTCGGATCCAACGCGCTTGTAGCTTCGTCCAGAAGGAGGACCCGAGGGTTCGAGATGATGCTTCTTGCGATGGCAAGCCTCTGCTTCTGGCCGCCGGATATCATGGCGCCCCGCTCGCCGATTTCCGTGTCGTAGCCCTATGTGCTGTGTCAGTGCCAGCCAGCAGTGGAGAAGGACTCACCAAGACAAAGGAACATACATTGGGGAGCGCTTCAACGAATTCATCTGCAAATGCGGATATGCAAGCCTCTTTGACCAATTTCTTCTTCTGCTCAGCGCTGAGATCTGCCATGGGCGTCCCAGAAAGTCCATACGAGACATTTTCGAAGACGGTACCGTTGAACAGAACAGGTTCCTGGATGCCGGTCAGTCAGCAGAAGAGGAAACTGGACAGGGTCACCGACCTGTTGCACCAATCGAATGTTGGTCCGCAGCCACTGAAGATTGTAATCCTCGATGGGCCTCCCGTCAAGTCGAATTTCACCACGGAGAGGAAGAAACCAGCGCTCGATCAGACCAACTACAGTGCTCTTCCCTGAGCCACTCGCACCGACAATTGCCGTTGTTTTGTTTTCCGGTATAACAAGATCCAAGCCGTTGAGCACCTGGGTGTTGGCCGTGAAGGGTATGCAAACTGGACTTTGCCAAATTCGATGGTTCCCTGGAGTTCCTCTGGCTTTATTCCGTCTTCGCCCAAAGAGTCAATTTTGGACTCACGGTCAATCACACGAAAGATCCGGTCCGCTGCGGCAGCTGCCTTTGATATCACTATTGTTTGCGGAGCAATTTGGGTAAGCGACTGGGCAGCCAAGAGCACGGCAAAGACCACACTGTTCGAACAGTGGTGTCAGTCACGATACAATCGTACTGGTATAATCACCACCTACGTGACCACAGTCCCTGGCTCTGATATTTCACCACGCTGGAACATCCGGATACCCTGCCAAAATGCCAGGGCATATGCGCAATAGATGCAGAAGAACTCGACCGAAAACATGACGGCATAATTGGGGCTTTTCTTCATGCCGACTGTCTTGGCCTCGTCGAGGACGGTCTCGTACTTCTGGGATAGCTTGGGAAAGGCCCAAAAGGCATGCACTGTTCGAATACTCGAGAATACATCCTCTGCGAGACGATTAGCTCTGGACTGTATCTCCATCAGCTGGTTCTCGTTTTTGGTGTCGATGACGACGCAGATGGATGTGATGATGATGATTGCAGGCACCGTGGCCATGATGATCAAAGTTAGTTTCCACTGAACGGCAAACGCGACTACGAACCCGGCAATGAAGGTTGTCAGGGCCTGGATGGTCAGCCCCAGCTTCTCCGAGATGCCCTGGTTGACGAGGTTGGCATTCGTAGTGACATGGCCCGAGATGGAGCCGGCTTCAGACAAGTCAAAGAAGGCAATCTCTTGGCGTAAAGCCTGCTTGAGGAAATCGGCTCGGAGAGCTTTCGTGATCCTGATACCATTTATCGAGATGAGAGTCTAGATAGCTTGTGATCAGTCGGCCGGGCGGTGGTACGGTGCCGGAGACGGGCCCAAGACTCACTGTCCAGATATACACCAGCACGAATTTACCAAGGAACAAATAGACGAAAAATAGACTGCGTGAGAGGGTGGGTCAGCTAAGCCCGTCGGTGTGCGTTAGAGACTGGAGAGGAAGGAGCACACGGACGTGTATTGGTTGATGCCGGAACGAAAGTCGTCCCCACTTGCCTTCCCAATGGCGAATTGCTGGAAGACGGTGACAAATTTGCCAAATACAATATCCATCAACGGCAGAAGCGTCCCAGACACAATCATGCAAATGACGGCCACGGCATTCATCCACCATCCTGCCCTGTCGGTATATCCAAACACCCGCTGAGATGCCACTTACAGTCAGTGAGGTCTTGGAAAGACCAAATGGAAGGCGTGACTGCTTACACAGTAGCTTTTGAAAGGCGAACTTGGCTCATCTTGTTGTTTCTTTCCGTCCCCAGGTTGAGCGGTCGCATTGCCGACTGATGTCATGCTCTCGACTGGTTGAAGGAGGAGCGCGAGGTGCGAAAAGGGGCCAAAACAACGGGCCAGCTCAAATGTGGCTGCAAAGTATCATGGTGACGATGGAAATATCGTTGGTTACAACAGCCATATCGAACCACAACAAGACGTGAATATCTGTTAAATTCCAGTCGTCACTGCCATGCAGGCATTCACAGATCAAGGACCGATCGGAAAGCGCGCGTCACTGGATCGGAGATATCGGGGCTCTGCCGCTCGGCCCAATCCGGCGAGCGCCAAGCCCAGGGTTAGGGGCCGTCCCTTTTGGGCGGAGTGGGGAACGGTGCTGAAGTGTCTCGGCGGAGAAATGCTCGGGATCCGCGGACTGCCGCAATCCTTCAGGCACAGACACCTCGACAGTCTGACGACGACGACTACTGCATTACGTAGACCGCTTACAAGTTCCAAAAACGCCAAAAAATCACGAGAATCAGTTCACTATTTATATATATTCCCACCTGCAAAGTGACACCACGTTTGGAGCAATTTGCGAGCCCGAAAATGGACGACATGAACGAGTCCCCGGACGGCGGACCCGGGCTCCGAAGAGCTGTAAGTCAAGTCCCGCCCGCCCCGGTGCCAGTGCTGTGGCGACTTGCCTTAGCCTGGCACCAACCGTCGCTTATGAGACCCATCAGCGGGCTTCTCTGGCCTCCACTCCCAACTCCCAGGTCGTCCTCGTAGAATACAATGCTAACCCGCGGGACCCGTAGTGCGACCAGTGCCGTCTGAGAAAGGCGAGTTCTGTTGCCCTTTCCATCCCACTCACTCACTCATGGACTTACTAACAAGAGAGGCTACAGATTCGGTGCAACAAGGAGTCACCTTGCTCCAACTGCAGGACTGCAAACCGGCAATGTAGCTCGACCGGGGTCGGGCAGAAGCCCAAGGAACCCAGACAGCGAGTGCTGATCTCGTCCCAATAGTGAGGATTCTTCCCATTTCTCGTGGCCCCTTTTATATCCGTGTCCCGTAGTGGTCCGGCGCTGATGGTCGTCCGACATGGGGTGAAAATGCAGTGAGCGCAAGATTGACCACTTCGAGAGCCGCCTCGGGGGCATTGAGAGTCTGCTCCGCGATCTCACCACATCCATCAGCCATGGACATCACAGCCAGGGCGCAGACCGGTCCATGAGCTATAACTCGTCCTCGTATGGCGATATACGAGATACGCCTGCCATGGGCGGTGGCGCTGATCTGTCGAGCACCGTCTTCTCTGGCCAGGACGACGATGACCCAACGCCCGAGTTCGAAGGAAACTCGTCTCTGGCCGCACAAACAGCCATGGCAAGTCAGTTGGTCGAAAATGCCGTAACTCAGAGTGCACTGGGCGTCACCAACCCAAACATGCAGTCTGCGCTGCTGTCGCTGAAGCAGATTGTGCAGATGCAGACCAGCCAGCACACCAAAGAGATTCGCTTTCCAAATGCTCGACCTATGCCAAGAGGGGGCATTCGTGAACTCCCCATGCCTCCAATGTCACTTGTCATCGGTCTGCTGCGTGAGATCAAAGGTTGGCCAGTCCTGTTCTTCGCACCTTTGATCCACATGTCCGGCTAACAAGCCATCGAGTTTAGACACACCTCCTCTGACCTTCACCCTAATTGCGGCTTTCATAACAATAGAAGAGTTCACAGAGAACTGTCGCAAAGTGTACTTTGCCACAGAAGACTACAGTCTGGCGACCTTCATCCTGGTCAACGCCGGGCTGACCTATCTCTTCATGGAGAAGGCAATGGCAGCAACAGACACCAGGTCGGCCGAGCTGCTCAAGTACCATTACACATGTCGAGACAATCTCGAGACGGCTCTGTCGAATCTGCCCCTCTTGATGCCAGCCCGGATGGAGACGATCAAGGCGCTCTTGCTCGGCGTGAGTGGCCCCTCCCATCTACCCACATACCTGTTGTCTTGCCAACTAACAGCCTTGCTTCACCCTCCAGGCCTCCTACGCCGTCGAGATAGCCAAACTGACACTAGCATGGCACCTCAACACATCCGCCGCCTTGATGTGCCAAGCACTAGGCTACCACCGACTCCCCGTGAACTTTACCGACTCGCCCTCACCCTCGTCATCCTCCACCCCGTCCACCAATAACGCCCCCAGCACCACAACCGACGCAATAAACGACACCAAATCAGGTCTGTTTTGGTTCACCTACATGCTAGACAAAGGCCTCTCCCTCCGATTCGGTCGATCCTCGGTAATCCAAGATTACGACATCACCCTGCCAAAGGCCATCTCTCCACAGATGAACCTCTCCGATCCGTGGAAGGTTGTTCTCAACCTGTGGATCTTGCAAGCCGAGTTGACAGGCAAAGTCTACGAACATCTCTACTCTCCTTCTGCGCTTTCAAAGCCCCTCGAGACCAGAGTTATAGCAGCCCGTCAGCTTGCTGAAGACATCAAAGTTTTGGCCAGGGAAAGTGAACTGCTGAATAAACGTGTTAAAGAGGAGGAAGAGCGGACCAACCAAGACAAGAACCACAATCCAAGTAGTAGTAGTAGTAGTAGTAGTAGTAATACCGCCAACGGCAGCAACAGCAGCAATGGTGCCGCTGGTGGTGCTGTAGGCAGCGCCCCGGTAGGCTTCTACACAATGGACGTGGTCCTCAAGAGCGACGAGGTGTGGTACTGGTCGTCGCTGGCCCTCGTGTACCGCACCATTCCCGCCAACAACGACCTCGGCATCTCGAGCAACGGGTACTCTCTCAACATGGAATGTCTCGACGCGGCGAGGAACGCCATCGTCACGCACCACGAGTCGATGAAGCTGACGGAGGGGAGCAGGTTTACGCAAGCGGCGTATTTGCATTGGTGAGTTCTGTTCGCTATCTCGTGCTTCAACCCCGCCCAAGACTGCAACGCTAACATGCCCGACCACAGGACATTAATCTACGCCCCCTTCGCGCCCTTCATAGTCCTCTTCTGCAATGTAATAGAGACCTCAGACCTGGAAGACCTCCGCCGAATGTCCGAGTTCGTCGACTCCTTAGCGCCAGTATGCAGCATCTCGGAAGCCATCGACAAGCTCCACCGCGTGTGCCAAGTCCTCTACAACGTCGCCCAGCTATACGTCGAAGCCAAGTCGCAGCAGCTGCAAGACCAGGACATGACCATGGTGAACAATGATTTCGACATGTATCTCAGCCAGTTGGGCTTCATCTCGGGAGTTCCCCATGACAGCAACGGCGGCGGGGATTCTGCAAATGGGTTTGGTAATAACAACAATAATAATAATAATAACCTCGTGGGCAATTGGTTCTCGGGGAATCGGACCATCTTGGGTCTGGTGGAAGCCGATTTATCCGAGTTTGAGCCCCGTGGTTGGGCGTCTGGAGCAACTTGATACTGATAGAGCTATGCCTGCTTCCTATTCCCGGGTTGGGTTAGTCGCCAGCAGGGTGTGTTAGACAAGGCAGCCGGGACTCACGCTGTTTGGCCCGACGCAAATGTAAAGAATACAATAATTGGACCTAATCATGTGTCGCTAGAGTCCTCTCCTGGAATTTGGTGACTGATGTATGCCTCAGTCGGTAGGGAAGCGAGGGTCGTACACCTCATAGCCCTCGTCGTCAGTGTCGCTCTCGAAGAGTTCGCTTTTGACGGCCTCCGCGGACATGATATCGTCATCCTCCTTCCTGGCACGCTTGGACGCCGGCTCAACTTTCTCGTCGCGATCTTCCATAATCGTATCTGCGGATGGGGCGGTAGTTGCTGCCGTCGGGGCCGAGACGAAGCCCGTCTTCTTAAATCCACCCTTCTTGAATCCGCCGCCCCCGCCGCCAGAATTCGAGGTCGAGGTCGAAGCACTCTCGCCAATCTTAATAGAGACGATGCCATCGGCCTTTTGCTCCTGCTTCCGGGCGCGGGCGATAGCGGCTGGGTCCTTGACCATCTGCTTCATGTCCTTCATGCGCTGCTTGTGGCTGTGGTCGTAGCTACTCAGGTGAGCTTCGTAGTCGTTCATGCGCGTGTAACCCTTGCTGCAGAGCTCGCAGTAAAAGGACTTTTGCGCCTCGCGAGCGGACTCGGTCTTGGCCTGGGGGAGGGTCTGGTGTCTCTGCGTGCACAAACATACAGTTTAGTCACTATGTGACGGTTGTCTCGACGGGAACGAGAAGAAGAAAACAAGCACCGCGTGGTTGGTAAGGGACGCTGCTCGCTGAACTTGAGCGAGCCGAAAAGAGTCTCAAGGTGGGAACCCATCTCGGGTTCCTTTTGTCTTCTGGCTCGAACTTCCCTTTTGAAGGGGGATGAGTCTGAAAATCATCCAAAACAAAACAGATTACCCAAGGTGGGTGAAGTAAACTTACGGGAGGCATCTTGATGCGTTTCAAGCAAGCTTTCCGGTAAACTGCTGTCCTCTTTGCCGGACGAAAGCTGGAGTGAAGTAGCGCGCGCCAATCTCGTCGTTATAAAGAGCAAAAATTGAGAAACTCTGTTACAAGAAGGTTAGAGATGTCGCAGAAGGATAACTGACGGAAGTTTATTTGGTGTTTTGGTTTATTCGCAGCTGAATGCCGAGGACGGGAACTGGGGGTGTATGGGACTGGGGTCTCCAGTGTGGGGTATGCGGAGGTGGGGCAACCAGGCACGCGGACCCACTAGCTACCTTCGCTTAGCGCATGTGATGCTAAAGCCGGTTCCCCATAGGATGGCGTTTCAGGGACTCAACCCACCGGCATTTCGTCACTCAACAAAACCAGGGCAGACGGTTAGGCTCCACAACCAGCGGCCTGTGACAAAGGGGAGGGGACCAGCCGTTCCTCACCTCCAAAAGACGGGACGAAACTATCGCGAGATTCACGAATTAAAAAGGAGCTGGCAGAGCCAAGTCGGCTGTTATGCAGTTCGTTTTACTTGTACAACCTTCAAATCGCCCACCATGGAAACACAATCGCTGCACTCGAAAGAGTCGCAAGAAACCCTCATGTCACTTCTCCAACTCGACCCAACGCCGATCGATTCCCCCTCCGAGAGACCAAGTGTCAACACCGACAAAGACCTGCCCCCGCTACCAGAAGGGACTCTTGATGACTCGGATTCAAAGTCACCATCACCGACAAGCACAAGCACCGGAACAACGGGTGTTGGGCTGAGCGGGACGGGCCATGGCTCTATTTACTACTGTAAACTTCAACCTCGCCGGCGCCCCTTCTCGCCTGAACTTAAAGTAGTGAAAGCATTTACTAATCAAGTCTCCCCTGGCTTAGTAACCCGTATACAACGATATTCGTCATACGCCTTTTCCTTCTTCGCGTCCCTCCATCTCGCAACAACATCCCTGATCCCTCTAGCCGCCCGGTCCGTACCGGCATCCGAGTCCTATCTTCTTCTTGCGCGCGAGATCTACCAGACTACTCTCTCGGAGCCCTTACTCGTCGGGCTACCCATCATTGCCCACGTTGGATCCGGTATTGCGCTGCGATTTGCCCGCCGCGCGCAAAACATCCGTCGCTACGGAAGGCAGCACCACGTTCAGCCCTCCAAGCTGACCATCAGGAATCTAGGAGTGTCTGCGGGCTGGCCGACGACGAGCTTCATTGCAATTTCAGGCTATGGATTCAGCGCCATCTTGGCTGCACACATATTCATGAACCGCGGTCTGCCGTTGATGGTGGAGGGCGATAGCGCCAATATCGGCCTGGCATATGTGGCGCATGGGTTTGCCAGGCATCCATGGACCAGCTGGGTGTCATATGCCGCCCTCTTGGGATTGGGTTGCGGGCATATGGTGTGGGGATGGGCCAAGTGGTTTGGCCTGGCGCAGAAGGCTGGCTGGAAGCCGGATAGGGTGACGGGGAATGTGGCGTTCGACAAGGCGGCCCTGAGGAAGAGGAGGAGGGCGCTTTTGGGGCTCAATGCCGTTGCCCTAGGAGCGACAGCGATCTGGGCCGCTGGTGGACTAGGGGTTGTCGCGCTGGGAGGAGAGACCTTGGGTTGGGTCGGGAAGTTGTATGATGGCTTGTTTGCACAGATACCCGGATTTGCTTAGGCGTGGATCCTCTATTCAACCTTTTTGAGCGGCGTCTGTGAAGTATACAAGGTATATATGAGCAGGGTTTGGGAAGCGAAGCGTCAAGCGTGGAAGCCGGCGTCAGGATTCATCATTTTCACAGGGCTTACTGCAGTCGGTACATTTCTTTTGTTTGGGGTACATAATGCCTTGGAGTCAAATAGATTCTTTGTATCTCCTCAGTCAGCTGTCTCTGTCTATGGCCCCAAATCAATGCCTTCATATCAGGGCAGACACCAACCATCTTTTTCCACCGTGGCCGGACGCTCACGGAACAACAGCACGACCGATCCCAAGCCGAGGAGACCCTTTCCGTCCTCGAACCGTCCCAAAGACAACAGCTCGTTTTCTGCTTCGGTCCTTCAACCATCCCCCTCGCAGAACACGGGGTCCAGCGCCTCATCTACAACAATGTTTCGGATGAGATGGCGTCCCAATACAAGGACGCTCTCCTCCATGACCCAGATTTACACTGGTACCTGAGCAGTGAGACCGCGCTTGGGCTTTCGAGGCTGTCCAGGCCCGTGTCATCCTGTATTCATGTCACTGGTTATCCTCTCACCCCGGATCATTGCTGTCCAAACTGTAAATCCTCCGACGAGGGCTCTCGCAACAAGTCCCAAATCCCACACATCCCGAAGAATTGCACTGGCCGGAGGAAAGTATGGCTCTCTGCTCAACAGAAGACAATACTGGACAGAATCGAGGCCCAAGCTCTGCCGTTTGTCCTGTCGACTTCACAACCCTTTGAGGCTGCGCCCAGAATGATCACCACGGATGAACAAAAATCAGCACTGCTGTCAGACCTTAGAGGAGAGAATAGCCTCCTCGAGAAGCTCCTTGCCCAATTGACGAAGGATAACAAGCATCTCGACCCCGCTGACTTGTTGATAACGGGGTGTGTTGGGAAGCTTGATAAGCTCGGGAAGGTCTACGAAGTCACCTTTATGGTCACCGAAGCCGGCCCACTCTACCTGGCCGCCGCAGAGCAAACACGCGATTTCTCCGGTGCCTGGGAAGCCGACATAGTCGACTACAGCGACCAGGCTAATCTGAAAGATAATTTCCAGCCGATCATTGAGCGGACTGCTCAGTGGGTCAAGAAGGCCAGCGTTTATACCGGTAGACCTGATTCTGCATACGTTGGACCAGTGAGTCTCTTGGTCGTCGAGTCTTATGACAACAAGGGTTACAGTCTAGTCAGGGCATTTATTCGAGTCAGTCAAGGCATTTATTCGCACTAACCAGACCATCTCTTTAAACTAGTCAAGGCATTTATTCCTGCGGGTCAACGCAGCTTTTCCATCCAGGCAAGGCATTTACTCCTGTCGGTTAAGAGATTTATTCTAATTAAGCAAGGCATTTATTGCATCTATCCAGTCCAGTCAGGGCCTCTGTTCTAGCCAATAAACGCAGGTATCTACAGCAGTAGTGCCTATATACAAGAAGACTAGTGCCTGTATATGAGCGTAGTGGTGCCTGTTTATTAACCCCCTTATAATACTGCAATGAATGCCCCCATGTTAGACCATACAATAGAAAACAAGCCTTTTGAGGAGGGTGCAAGCATGCTCGACCATATTTTGACCATGCCGATACCCCCTGATTACTCGTGACGTTTCTGTTCGGCAACCTCGAGCTCGACATCAGTCCTTGGCCAGAGATGGCTCAAGTCTCCGACGGGAAGATTCAACGTGATCCTCATCTCGCCCGCCATGATGATGAAGCACATGTACCAGCCTAGCAGAGCCACGACGAAGAGTAATGCACCGCCTCCCTATGAACGTAATTAGCCCTCTGCCCCATCCATGATATTCGCAGCTCCCCGGGGGGTGAGGGGGGGTATGAACCCAAGCCCTGTTGCTTACTTACCTTCATCAACTTCTCAGCAGCGTCATACTCGCCCCTCGCAACCTTCCAATACGCCCCGGACAAAACCCAAGCGCCCACACTAACAAGCAGGAAGATCGCGGCAAACACGGAGTTAATCTTGCAGGTAAAGATGAAAAAGGTAAACAATGCAAAGCCCCAGACAATGAGGTACAACGCCACGACGGTGTTGAACTCGGACGAGGCCAAGCCAGAGGGATCGGTGGACGAGGCATATGGTGCGCCGAGCTGTAAAGTCGGCAGCTGGAGGACGCCAAAGGACAGCCAGAATACCGCGAACAAGCCCATGACCATCATTGGGAAGAAGTTGCCCATTACCCATTCGAAGACCATTGCGAAGAGGAGGAGGACTGGGCCGACGAAGAAGAATATGCCGCTGGGTTTTCAAATCGAATTAGCCGGGCTCTTTGAGCAGTTATGGGGAGTAAAGGGAGGTAGACTTACACGACAGGCGACATGCCCTTGGCAGGCTGGGCACCTCCCCATCCCATGAGGACCATGGAGAAGGTAAATGTTGAGATTACGAAGCTGTGAATGTCAAGTTAGCATTATTCTTTTTTCTTTGATTCTGGTAACAAAAGACGAGGCCCACCCAACAAACCCCAAAGCAGTCGGATTCGCAAACCGCTTGTTGTAATCGCCCACATGCGGCACCTTGGGCGTGAGGTAGAGCTTCTCAAACAGCTCGGGCGACATGGTCACGCCGGTCGTCGTCCGGTGGAGTCCCTTTTCCTCGTCGTGCACAGCGCGGATTCCATGGCTGCTTATCGGGGGAGAATCGTTTCCCGTTGCTGTTGAGGCCATGATGCGTTGGTTCTTGTTTGTTTATGGTGCGGATTCTTACCGTTGGTTCGTTCTAGAATTCAAAGATTGAAAGATGGACCTGATCGAACCCAGTGGACAGACTTGAGCGACTCGAGAGAGAAGTCGAAAGTCGAAAGAGACATGACGCGTCTCCCATCAGACCACACTGCACACACACAATGGGCAGTTTACATATGATATGTGCTTGAGCTACCCTTTCTGGCCCTCGCTGCAGTTCAGTACATCCAGTCCCTCGCACAGACACACACCACCCAAGTGAAGAAGCTATGGATAGCTTCGGGATAGGTAGTCAGGTCGCCAAGATGTAACACTGCCATGTTGAAATATTGAAAAGAGAAAGCAGGTCCTGCACCGAGGTGGTACTGACCTGCCGCGGATGTGCCTTTGTGGCGCTAAACATGGCACTCCTCACCATCTGGCTGGACAGCCGTCAAGATCCTATTCCAGACTGGAGAGGTGGTGGGTGTAACCCCCCTCATGCTTGCTCTGACCAGCCATTGGTCAAGGGTTTCACGGTGATGTGTACAGTGTAGGCATGGTTCATGAACTCGGAGTTCAGAAAAGCTCCGAGCTCTCGATCGAGCTGTTAGACTTACTTGCTCAAAGCTATCGATGGATGGGCAGCTGACCAGCGTTAGGATAGACTATACGTAAGAATTATAGACTACTTCCATCAGCTGGCGTACTTATTTACAGTCAAGATCTCCTCCATCACACTAAGATCCCAAATCGGAGCTATGGACAACTTCCCCAACTCTAATAAAGACCAATCATGCCCTCCCTCCCCCCGGGGCCGGATATAATCCACGGTACCGAAAAATGGGGAATGAAAAGACCATGCAGACATTATGTACAATAGTTCCGGTTCAAAGTTGAGCAATCATTGACAAATCAACTCCAAAACAAATAATAGCTGCAGTTCCGAGGAAGCGGGACAGGTTGCTACCCCATGGGGAAATTGGAGATGCCTGCCATTGCTGCCGTGTTACCTAAATGACATGCTGTGATTCCTAATGAGTACATCATCCCTCAAGGGAGTGGGTAGGTAGGCAAGCAGAGCCGACTGCAGCATCCCGAATTCGAAAAGTTCCTTGCCAAGTACTCACATAGCTTTAAGCCGGCAGTTGAATGACTGCTAATGTGACTTCTTTTTTCGAGAAAGGACAAACTGAGATCGGCGAATTTATAAGTTGATTCTAACAAAATGTCGAGGACCTACTACCTGGTTAACAATTAAACTACAAAGATGCTTGATATCATGGATGTCGTCGTTCGTTAAGAATCTAGAAACACTACCACGGAAGTTGTAAATAATGCGGTTCAAGTTATACAGAAGAGTTTATCCTACTGGCTGTATATGTGTACAGTGTAAGCCACAGCGAAGCAGCACAATGAGTTCGAGCCAGACAGTCAGAGTCCTCATCACGACACCCTCACAACAACCTTGCCAAAAAGCTTCCCACTTCCAAACATCCACTGAAACGCGTCCTTGCCCTCCTCAAACCCAAACACCCTATCCACAACAGGGCGAATCCCGTTCTTCTCATAAAAAGGCAACATCTGCCCCTCAAAGACATCCCTCGGCCCAACCAAGATTCCCTTGAGCGTGACATTCCTCCTCAAGACCAACAGATTCATATTCATCCTCGTTTGGGTCTCCGCATCCTCCTTGCCGCTCACATACCCAATACACGCAATCGTGCCCCCAAAGGCGACACAGTCCAGACTCTTATACAACGTCTCAGCCCCGCCCACTTCCAGAATAATGTCGGCCCCCTGGTTGTCAGTCAACTCCATCACCTTATCCTGCCACTCCTTCTCGGTCCGATAATTAACCCCATAATCGGCGCCCAGTTCCTTTGCCCTCTTGAGCTTGTCATCCGACGACGAGGTAATGATAACTTTGTATCCCGCTGCCTTGGCGATCTGTAAAGCAGCTATACTCACGCCCCCGGTACCCTGCAACAAAACCGTCTTCTTCTTCTTTCCCCCTTCTCCATCCGGCGCATCCCCGTTGGGAAAAAGACTCATCCAAGCAGTCAAAGCAGCAATAGGCAAACAGCTCGCTTCCTCATCAGTCAAATAATCAGGACACTTGACCAGGCCCTGCGCAGGAAATACCCGGTAAGTCTGGAGGACACCTTCCAAAGGCTTCCCTAAACCTTGGGCCATATCGGCCGCGGTGATTTGGCCAGAGAGATGGGATTGGATAAAGGTTGAGATTACTCGGTCGCCCTTTTGCCATTTTGGCGATGAGGAATCATCATCGTCTTGGGGGGGTCCAACGGCGACGATGACGCCGCACATGTCGGAGCATGGGACCAATGGTTTTTCTTCTTTGGAGATGGACTTGTGGTGGTTGTATAGGCCCATTGCCACTTTGGAGAACGGATGTGTTAGTCTAGTACCATTCTATGAACTTGACTGGATAGATTGAAAAATTGCTGGTGGGCATTGGCGGTAAATGATTGGCTTACCTTCTGTGTCTCGATAGTTTAGTGACACGGCCTTGATCTCCACGAGGACTTCATTCTTTCCTGGTGTGGGCATGGGAGCGGATGAGCGAGAGAGGTTGTCGAGGCCATCGCCTCGGGTGGTCCATTGTTGGACTTGTTTCGTGGTGTCGGCCATGATGAGCTTAGGACGTGTAACTGTTGGTTCTGCTGAGACTGTGAAATGGTTTCTGTCTCAAGTTGTGAGGAAGAGACTCCTTTGTAGACAAAAAAGGCATAAAGTTGGAAGTTCGAGAAGTGGAGGTTGTGGCATGCCGAGAGTCTATTACGTCGTGCTTGGGGTTTTGTGGGCCCCTCTTCTGCTCGATTCCAACAACATCCACGGTAACATGACGATCATCGATGGGCAGCATCAATGGAGCCGTTCGACTCGTGTAATGTACAAGGGCTTGGCGTTGTCCACCACAAAGTCGTACATGTCATGAGCATGAGTGTAGCTGGAATAAATACCCTGACTTGTTGGAATAAATACCTTGACCTGTTGAAACAAACGCTTTGACTGGCTGGAATAAATGCCTTGCTTAATTAGAATAAATGTCTTGACTGACTAGAGTAAACGCATTGCCTGGATGGAAAAGAGGCCTTGACTAGTTGGAATAAATGCCCTGCCTAGCTGGAATAAATGCCTTGATTCGCTAGAATAAATGCCTCGAGATACGCCTCATCGGCTGTATCGAAGGATTGCTATCTGCTCTAGTGATATTCCTTTGAATTCAACGCCTTGCGAGCAACATGTTTCTTCACAGACCGCCTGCTTGCCCGACTACTAGTCTACTCGTCGCGGATCTCGTAGCCCAGGACTAGGTCCTCCCCGATAACCCCCCCCAACCTGCTTTCGGATGTCCAGAGCATTACTAAGATCTGTAACGCGGTAGTCCTTTCCATTCTTCCGCCTTAGGACCCACCGGAAGCTTTCACGATCATCGTTGTCGTAGTGTTCATAAATGAAGACCGAGTTCTCCCTTCCCAGAATGTTGGAGATGCTGAAGTGGATGTGTGAGTACGCCTTGAGCTCGTCCACCAAGGTCTTTAGATCCGGCGGTTCCGGCATTGTGCCCCATCGACTCCGGTCGAACTGACAATCAGCCACGGTGACTTGTTCCAGAGTGTCCTTGTGGAAGTGAATGAACTGGATCATCTGTTGGCGGTTCCAGGCTACGTTACTCAATGTGAGCCGTCGTAGGTTCCGCATCCTGAACCGGTTGTCGGTCGGATCTGCATCGATTATCTCCATTCCAGGCTGGGAAATATCGTGAGAAACAAGGTCAGAGTGGGTGAGATCGAGAAAGCGAGCCCGATGGTCGTATGTCGGGGGAGCGTAGAATTGACCTAAGCAATCCATTTCTCGACAACAATCGAGGCCCAGCGTCAACTCCTCAAGGTTGGGGAACAATCCCAGAAACTCGGGCAGCATCGGCATCTGCCAATGAACAAGCGTGGCCTGGCAGTACTCGTCCTTTATCAACAGCTCCAAGCTCGTGATGGTTGGTATCTCCTCGAAAGGTCTCCATCCATTAACACCATGAAAGCGTTGGAAGAGGCGCTGATCCATTCCAACGGCGCGAAGAATGCTGCACTTTTCCCCGAGATGTTTTGAAAGTCCTTTTAGTAGGCTTCTTAGTTCGCTGTAACCATGCGGTTTGATCGCTTTGTTGATGCCCCGGGGGGAATTTCCTCGAGCCATGCACGGCAGAGTAGCAACGTTGAAGCTGTGAAGATTCGGTAGACCCTGCTCTCCGGTCACTTTTTTGATAACCTGCCAGTCAACATAGTCGCTCGTCATCCGCATTTTCTCGTCGCTTCGCTGATCCGTGATCCATTTGTTATAGGTACGGAACGTCACTCTCTTGGCTTCCCGGTCGCTGAAATCATCTTCGGCTTCGAGAATCGTGTAGAATCCAGCCCGGTCCCACTGTGCTACCGAGGGAGTGGCAAGCCTGTCGCCTACGTTGTACGTGATTTCCTCGATTCGGCGTCTCCATTGGGCATCCGTTGCGAAGGTGTGCAGGCGCTCGATGCTGTACGCGGAGAAGTTCAATTTGTAGTGCTTTGGGGCGAGAAATGGCCGCCCGATGTCAGCTAATCCTTTGTTCTGGCGTAATGAAGCGACCTCGACAGGTTCAAGGTCTTCGTATATCTGTGTGATGGTCTCTGTCGGCAGGCCTTTCAAAGACGGCGAGGCGGGCGTATACCCTGGAGGTTCCATTGCGCTTTGGTGGTGAGTGGTTGTTGGTGACAAGACTGGAAATTTTGATTTCAGATTCTGTGCGCGCAGGTGAAAGCGATTGGAGTCACTGTCGCTGGAGACATTCTCAGAATGGTGGTTGTCAGAAGCTCGAGCCCCTCGTCTGTAGGGTCAGGTGGTCCGACTGGATTTGATCTCATCGTCACTAGGGAATCAGGAGGAAGGGATTGGAAACTTGAAGTAGCAAGAGTCAGATGAAAACCTAGTAGGTATAGAAGTAGGGTATAAAACTCCTATAGTCAGAATACTGAATAAAAGATAAGAAGACTCCTATAAGACTATGAAGAAGAAACTGAATAGTATCTTAAATCCTGTTGTTACAATTCTGAAAAAACACCGAGAAGACTCCCATCGAATTATAAAGGCAAAGGTTCTAAGTGCCTGTCACGATATGTATATAACCCTTGATTTCAAGTCGGCGTTCGACTTGAAATTCTACATCCTTTTGAAGAAAGGGGGTCCGTAGCCTAGTGGTAGGGTTCTAGACTAGTGGATTCGTCACAGTGCCTGAAAAGACTATATCTAAAATTATACTCTATTTTTCCACCTATATATATATATAAGAAGCACTACCTACGAATTATATGGAAAACTAGCGAAGGAGAAATGTTGTTGAATATCAGATGAGAAGTGGCGCTGAGGAGGTAATTCTGATTAAGAGCAGGGTCACGCTGCTTTTTAGACAGAGATGACCTTGGAATAGAATGCGTCACTCCGGCCCATAACCTCGGTTTCTCCTGGGATAGTAAGATGGTGTCTTGTTTACTCACCCAGTAATACCGCCGTTCACTGGGCAACGATTCAGAACAACAAGATCATATTGCTAGTTCAACCTTTCACACACCATTTTTGCAGCACATCGGTGAGCTAATATGACTCGGGATATATTATATAGAACAGAGGAAAGGAAGGGCGTCCCAGGTCTTGGAGGGCTGGGTACGAGCTACAGCGACCTGTATGGACCTCTCATACGGCCTCGTAAAGTCACGAAGTGCTCGACCTGCCCGACTCTGAATGACAATCTTCCGATCTGTGTATGTGGCTTCCGCGCAACTAACCGGATTGAGAACTGGGGTTAGAAATAGCCCATATATGCATTGAGAGCTCTTCAATGTTTCACATCCCAGTCTTCGAATTAGTTCAGGGCAACCTGTCTTCTAGTTCACAGATCAACAGAACTTACTAACCGCAACTCAGGTCTCTCTGAAAAGCATAACTTGGGACTGCCAGGGTCACATTTAACGTCAATAGTGCTTGGTCAATGGCCACCCAAGAGTTCACGTCTTCGTCCCTTCCAATGAGCATCACCGTCCCGTTCCCCTCACTTCCTATCGGCACTTATACCTACCACCCGATGGAACCATGTGAGTGAGGGCAGACTGTAACATGAAAGTGATAACATCTTCCATGAACTCGAACATGATTCGTCAAATCACCTAGAAATACGGATATAATTTTGACGTCCATGATCCTGTCTACCCCGCATGATTCTCAACACCAAGGCTTTGTATAGATGATGGGAATCATATGTTAACTGAAAGACTTCCTTTCCGTCGTCCTATGCACACACCAACGAGAACTTGGAACTCGAGCTCTGCCACAGAAGTCTTGAATTCTGTTGACAAAAACTTCTTTATATAAGCCCCCAGCAACCAACTTTGTGCCCTTCAAGCTTCAACAAACCAAACCGAAGCCAAAAATGGGAGACCCCCCAGAAAAAAAGACCCATGAGCAACCCACCATACCAGAAGAAACCAGCAAGCCCAATCCCAAGCCCAGAGATCTTGACTCATCAAGCTACAAATCCAACATCCTCAAGCCAGACCACGATGACCCCTCCCAGCTCGACCTCCCTCAAACCACCGAGTTGGACCGCCGTCTAAACCGCAAATTCGACCTGCACATCCTCCCCTGGCTCTTTGGCATCTGGCTCTTCTCCTTCATCGACAGGTCCAACATCGGCAACGCCAAGATCGCTGGTCTACCAGAGTCCCTCTCCATCACGACAGGGACGTCCTTCAACGTCGCCCTGCTAGTCTTTTACATCCCTTATATCCTGGTCGATGTCCCCTCCAATCTGCTGCTTAAGCGGTTGAGGGCGGGCATCTTTTTACCGTCTTTGATCACTGCTTGGGGAATAGTCTGTACATGTATGGGTTTTATCAAGAGTTATGCTGGGCTGATTGTGTGTCGATTACTGCTGGGCATGTTTGAGGGTGGTATTTTGGGCGGCGTGATTATCTATCTGGCCATGTTTTATCGGCGTCATCAGATGTTATATCGCAGTGGGCTGTTTTATTGCGCTGCCCCGTTGAGTGGTGCTTTTGGAGGGCTTTTGGCGGGCGCATTGGGCCAGGTCAGGTATGGTGGGTATGAGCGGTGGCCTTGGATCTTTTTCAGTAGGTACCACCTTCTTCTTTTCGAGGAAAAAACGACTGACATTCTGAATGCACAGTCGAAGGAGCAATAACCGTCATCTTTGGAATCACATGCTTCTTCTTCATGCCCGACACCCCTGCAATGGCCAAATTTTTGACAGACGAGGAGAAAGTCTGGGCCTCGCGGAGGATGCGTCTCGATGCCAGCGGTTCAACCGCCATTGATGTTGACCAAGAAAAGTTTGACTGGCGTTGGGCTCGTATGGCTTTGCGAGCTCCCCAGATGTGGTTCTGCGCGGCCATCTGGTTCTTCTTGTTGGTTCCCTTATATGTAAGCAAAGCCTAGATATTCTCATCCCTTGCTTTCTCTTTGGCCAGGTTTGTTGTAGCTGACACATCTTCAGAGCTTCTCCCTCTTCCTTCCCTCCATCATCGCCGGCATGGGCTACACCTCCACCGTGGCCCAGCTCTTCACCGTCCCGCCCAACATGGCCGGCTTCCTCGTGGTCATCGCCACGGCGCACTACTCGGACAAGGTCAAGAACAGGGGCTTCTTCATCGTGGGCGGGACGATCCTCGGCATCGCAGGGTACATCATGCTGCTTGCGTCGGACGCAAATTCCGTCAAGTATGCAGGCACGTTTCTCATTGCTGCCGGCGTGTTTCAAGCCTCGCCTATGTTGATGGTTAGTTGGTTCCACCACTCGCCCCTCGCCTTGCCCTGTCACTGGCAGCAAACACGGAACAAGCGAAAGACTAACATACATCAGGGCTGGGTCGCCAACAACCTCTCACCGCATTACGTCCGCGCAGTTGGCGTCGGTGTAGTAATCTCAGTAGCCAACTGCTCAGCCTTTATCGGGACATTCATCTACATCCAACGAGATGCGTGAGTTTTCCTTCCACTTCTGTCCCCAACCAGTTCCATAATGAGGCAGCCCTTCCAAAGGCACAAGGGCAGTGCGGTTCGTGATACGTATTGACGAAAGTACCAGACCAAAATACACCCTAGGCCACTCCATGTCCCTAGCCGCACTAGTCCTTAACCTCCTCCTCACCCTCGCCCAAATGATCTACCTCCGATGGGAGAATACCCAACGAGCCCTAGGCCATCGAGACGACCGCCTTTTGGACGACGAAAACGTCCACAGACTAGGCCATCGACACCCTTTGTTTCGGTATACCCTCTAATTCATCATTCTTGCAGAGAGACTTGCAAGGATGGGCTCGGTCTGTCTCTACCTATGTACTCGCTGATACCACACACAAATCTGGAAGAAATAAAAGGTTGAATCTCCAATCTTGATAAAACACATGATGATGACTTTACACATTTCGTACGAGTAGTACCTATGTAGTAGGTACAGTCCCTGGGTCCTGGGTCCCGGGTCCCGGATGCCGGCTTCAAAACTCTCTGTGGACTTGGAGTTTCCCCAGAAATAGTCCCACCTTCACTACCGTATCTTGGTGCCTATGAGTGAGTGGATCTTCAGCTTCCATATTCTAGATACCTCCAGCAGATAGATAACCCCAAACACTTTACCTTCAGAATCTTGTATCAGTCATATTCAATATCGTCATCAAACAGGAATTAACGGTTAGGAGGTGACGCGGCGATATCGCTCATGATCAAGATTGTGGTGGATCTTCCCGTGGTGGCTTATTCCAGAATCCGGATGATTTCGTATCGTCCCTGATACGAAGTGGCATCCACCCATATACGCAATCGAATTGGAGTCGACAATGGATAACGGCGGTGGACTGGGCACGTCAAAGGTGGAAATCTTGAGTTAGGTTGAGCAAGGAGAACCTAGCTTGTGATTGCTCCACCGAGATATCATCATCACATGAAACACTTGGATGAGCAATCACATCACGTCATGTCCGTTGTACGGAGTACAACGAATATCACCAGTTAACAAGGGAGCAAAGGGTTCAGACATCAACAAGACAT
This sequence comes from Rhypophila decipiens, assembly GCA_033297075.1. NCBI lineage: Eukaryota > Fungi > Ascomycota > Sordariomycetes > Sordariales > Naviculisporaceae > Rhypophila > Rhypophila decipiens. The sequence goes on along the minus strand of MU858065.1, from coordinate 340,647 downwards.
TGATTCACAAAACAATGGACATCAAAAGTAATGGAAAAAGAGCAAAAGCTCAATTGAATTGTAAAGAGAATAGAATGCACGCTAAATCCCACCCTTCCCAGTCCGGACTGTTTTGTCTTGTCCACTGAAACGCCAATCCCCAAAATGCCCAAAATGTTCATACAGTTTCATGCCTTACAATGCCCTCACTCGAAGCACTTTCGCTTCGAGCTTGGGGTGGTAGCCTGGTGACTTTGCTCCAGACCCCGCTTCTTGGATACTACTTTAAAAGATGTTGATGTCGTTGGTGTCGTTGTCTGAGTGACACTGGTCTTTCCAGATCCCGAGAGTTGCTTGCGGATTTCTAACCGCCGCTGTTCGACTGTGAGGACCCACGCGAGTGTGAGTAAGACTTCCTTCGATGGACGTTTCTGCTGTCGCTGCGTCGCACCTTTGGGCGACGCGGCAGCAAGAACATCATCTTCCCTCGGAACCTGTTCGACTGTGTCAGCTTCAGAGGACGCCAACCGCAAGGCCGCCAACGTCGCATCCATCAAGGGACGCGCCAGGTCGGGGCTGCAGGTAAGAATCTTCCGAAGAGACTTGAGTCTCAAGGTCGAGGAACGAGTGCTCTGCTGCCGCGCAGCTGTGGGATTGGTGCTGCGGCTGCTGCTCGTCGGCAATGAAGTCGTTGATGTCGAAGTCGAAGTTTGACGGGAAGGACGGGAAGACTGTGGTGTCGTCACCAGCCAGATGATCGTATTCAAGATCTGTGGAGTTGGGGGAAGCGAGAAGCCCGCTTTCAAGGACATAGCTATCTGCGTCAAAGGACGTTGGCATATGGAAACCATTGCTGAAGTCGAGACCACAAGGACCTGCAGAAGAGCTAGGGCGGGGTGTGACGGGGGCTGCGATGCTAGGAGCCACTTGGAAGGGGGTGCTTGAACTGATGGACACTGCAGGCCTTGGCACAACATCGCGGCAGGATGTTGTGTCTCATCAGAAGCACCACCCATCTGGGTGACAGTAGCAGCAGCCAGGCTGGTCACAGCCGCCGTAGCCTCGACATCTTCGCCCTCCTCGGGGACGGGGGAGAGAGTCGGCGATAACGAGGCAGGGTTTACTGTCGTATTTTGGTTTGATGGAAGGGAGTTGAGGAAGTCGTCGATGGCGTTGGTGGGTTGGGCATGTTGCTGTTGTTGTTGAGCGCCGAAGAGGGGCTGTGAGAGGGTGACCGGGGCCTGTCCCAGCGTCTCAAGCCCTGATCCGATTCCGACGATGGCGGATCCTCCCTTGACTCTCTGAAGCTCGCTGCACACCATCTGCAGTTGCTCCTGGGTCTTGCGAAGGGCAGCCTCGAGTTCCTGATTCCTCTTCTCAAGACCCTCGACCTCTTGGCGCTTGCGCTCACGGGAAGACTGTGCGGCACGACGGTTGCGGAGGACACGCTCGACTCGGCGTTGTTCCTTTTCGTCAGCTGTCCTGGCACGTTTTCTGTTGCTTGTTAGTCATGATGGAAAGACCTGGAACGGTTGGTGGCTGCATGTACCTTGGTGGCAGATTTGTCTTTGGCTCTGGAAGAACTTGACCCCATGACTTTCTCTTCTTGACCGGCTTCTGCTCTGGCTTGCCATCGGCGTCGTTGGCTCCGGGTGTCTGTGGGGCCTCGGACACCGGTCTCGAGTCGGTAAAGCTCTCGGGCTGTTCACTGAAGCTCGACCTCGGCGTCATGACATCCATGGGGTTCATCGTCGATGTGGAGAGATCGTTGCCGAAGAGAGATGGGTACATCTCATCGGGGGTCGAAAGCAGAGACTCGGTGGGGGAGTTCTCGAACTTGAGCGAGACGGGAGTGTGGGTGGACCAGGATTCCATCTTGGCGAGAATCTGGGGTAATGCACCACACTAGGAGGACTTCTGATTGTTTGTGTTGGTTGTTTGATGCAGTGCTGAATTGATTCTGTCTTGTCGAGTTGATGACCAAGACAAAAGCAGTGTCGAGAAGCAAAAGCAGTTCACGAAACAAAAAGGGGAGAGGTTGACTGTATCAAGGTGCCGTCCCAGTTCCTTAATACGTTGATGTCAGAGAAGGTAAAGTGGTTTAGGTTCTGTGCATAACGAGCGTCAAGGCCATCAGTGACTCAGGTGATCCCGGTAAAAGCCAATTACTAGGCTGCGGGTTGCGTGTGTGGGTTGCGTGGTGCGGGTGGTTGACGAAGAGGACAGAGTGGCTTCTTGTGAGGGCTGATGGTGGTGTGCAGAAACAAGAACGAGTCAGCTCAATTGGGGTGGGAGGACTCTGGATTTATCTTTGGGCCACCTGTTCTCAATAGGGGGTTGCTGCCTCAGGTTTCCATTCGTGTGATCTGATTTGATTGGCCGGTGGATCGACGGGATTGCAAGAGGTGTGCTGCAAATTGCGACAGGCCCAGAGAAAGCCCAGCCCGGGGGCGTAGTGGAGCACTCGGTGGAATGCTCAGGGGTCGGTTGACCTGGAGCGACCCACCAAACTCCTTCCCGCAACCCCGTTCTCGAGCCGGACAGTGAAGCCTCAGGACTCCACAGTTCATCAGCAGAGGAGGCAACAGCCAAAGGGACCGTCCACGACCGCTGCCACTTCGGGCTTCTGCAGGGAGGTGAGCGGCGTGCATCAACTGCTCCAATCCCTTGCCAAGCATCATCGCATCCACGAGAGGCAGTGCTTACGTTTAGTCAGGAGTAAGGAGCCCAGAGACCCAGTTGATAGGCTTGATACGTCGGAGTTAAGTCTAAACATAGTTCACGGCTGCTACGATAGGTATGAAATCTGCCCATCTTACTGATCATCTTGCTACCAAAATCTGTATCAATTGTCGAGTTAATCCCATAAACTGTAACGTTTAAACAGTACCATTACGGCTGCCTTGCAATGCCGACGGGGTCGAGACAAAAAGTCCCCATTCCTGATGACCCGATTAACCTTTTCACCCTTTGGATCACAGGCACGTTGGATATTGTTGTAGAATCCAACGGAAGGGCAGGGACATGCAAATTGATTTGGGTTCACATTGTGAGCCGAGACGGCCGTGTGACCGACTTGACACCGGAATGCCGTTCAGCTCTTCGGGTGCCCAATATCGCCGCTGTGGTATTGCCTCCCGGGACTTCATATCGAGATACTAATCGAGAACGTGGTAAGGATCGATCTTGCTCCGGTGCAATCTCTATCCTAGCCCCCAGTCTGGAGATATTGGCAGCGGCAGTAACCGCAAGCACCTATTCTCGGTTATGCCAGCCTCCGTCTTGGTCAAGCCGTAATCTATCGCAGAAGCACATGGCACACTGGATGTTTGGTAAATCCGGAGGACTTTGGCAGATTTAGCCTGAACTACCCCAGATTTAGAAGGTTGACGGAGCCTCCTCCCGAGTCCTGTCTAGTCACTGGTGCACTCGCACAGTTGCAGCACATAGACCCAGCAGGTACACTCCTCAGGTACCGGCGATTTTTCCACGAAATATTTATTATATCGATTGCCCCTTTGGTAATTGCTTGATGCGGGGAGTCAATAAGGCGTCTTTGTCCGGCCCGTCTGTCCACACCAAAACTCTGACGAGAATAAGAGCGCCGCGGGCCAAGACGGGACCTGGATCTGGATTGTTACAGCGTGCGGCACCCGTTCGTACGCGTACGGATACGTGCTAAGGGCCTCAGGCAGTCAATTACCACCGGCGAGAACTCCATGTCGGATCAATAAAGTTGTTCGGTAGCATCGCGAGATCTCTTGACATGAAAAAACAATCTCGTTGACTGCTTCCCTCGAGGCGTTCTTCTCCGACACAGCCTTTCGCTACCGAAAGAATCCCCACAAACATCTGAATAATAATCTTTCCATCACCAGACTCATCCTGGTCGATAGAGTTTCCGTGGGAATTCCTTTCTTCAATGCGGTTCCTGGTTTGTGTGGCGCATGTAAGCCGATACCACCATCGTAAGCCCGCCCGTAACGCACAAAAGACAAAAAGACCTTCAACATCAGCATACGGCGCAGCCATCATCGAGGGCGAATATCAGACGGGCTTTCGCCTGCATGAGATAAGTTCGGCTTGCATGAAAAAGAGATTTTGATACCATGTGTTTATCAAAGGCAGAGATGACGGGATCGCTTGGATGTACCCGAGAAAGGGAGGTCGTGGCTGATCCAAGATCGGAGCGTCGAAAATCACGAGTATCTCGACTCCTCGAGGCACTGATGATCCACAAAGTCAGATAGGCATTGTTGGAGTAAACCCCTCAGGGTCTGTAAACGGCAGCTCCGGTGTTTTGGCGACGATAGGCCGATGCACGACACTGCAACCCTTGACCTGTTCCAGAAGGTCAAGGAAGGATTTGGGGGCACAGTTCGCCAACCTCAAACACATGCGATATGTCTATCGCTATCGTGGTAAATGCTCTTGGAAAAAAGTTCAGACGGGTCTACAGTATCATCATCAAATTTGAGAAGCATCTTGATGATTCAGTTTTCTGAGCTTGATAATCAGCTCAATGTCGTACAACGGAGATAATCTCAGTCATCAAATAATAGCTTTGATGCAGTGAGACCGGTCACGTATTTTCTTCGTGTCTCGACTCAGCCGTCAGTCTGCATGCCTGATGGGGGAATATTGCCGGCTGCTTACATGAGGGGTTTCGTATCATGTCCAAGATTCGCCATTCTGAGGTCTGAATAAAGATCGCTTCGACCTTCCGGTGGTGGTTGAGCTAGACGCTACAAAGAACCGCGTCGAGCTAACCCCACGGCCAAGGCGATGTTCAGGGGAAGTTCAAACGACAAAGGGGTTCTGGAAGACATGGCCGTCCAGTAATCAACGATATCCATTGTGATGGGCTGTATGATGCATCTCTTCAAAGCCGCTATTGATAAGACTGAACTTGAAGCCTCAGGCCATAAGGCATGGCGTCCGAGTGCCTGGATTTTGTGCCTCTCCGTCACCCAGGTCCGAGTGATTCGCGGTTCACCGAAAACCACAAAGCTTTGCGAGGGAGGGCGGCGTCAGCTTTGGGCCGTCGGCGAGAGAAAGGGGCACAGTGTCACAGTTGAATCCGAAGGTGATCCTACTAGACACTACGGCCGATCGGTGATACTGTCTCCAGTGGTGAAACTACCGCTTCCTTCGGTAGTAGGACTAGGCATTGATCAGGCCGGCTCTGAACTTAATTAGCATGATCGCGATTGCCGAATGCCTCGCACTTGGAGCCATCTCGTGCAAATTATCGAATATGCCGTTGGCCTGATGAATAACTAAGCCCCAACACCACCAACAATGCCTCTCTGGATTTCAAGATATTGTAAGCCAGCAAGTTATCAACACTTTGGATACTACCAACAAACTTATCAATATTATGCCCCCAAACCGCAACGTTCCCCCTGCTTACGGATACGGACCGTGTTCTTACTGCGTACGCCGTATCCGTACGTGCTGGTTACGCTCAGCTTGATGCCAAGAAATCTGGAGACTTCCCCGTAATTCCGCCTCAGGGGCACTCGCCCTCAAACACCACGACCAAGCACGGGCTCACGAAAGGAGGAGAACGCGCAAGGTGGCGCACCTGAACGGCCGAATCCAGAAAGGTCTCTGAAACAAAAGTGCGGGGCTAGAGTAGCAGGCCCTGAAGATACAAAAGAAGGAAAGAAAGCAGCGGAATTGTTGGATGGCAGATGTTAAAAATACCTCCCAGCCTTTTGCTCAGCTGGGCCAGCCAGCCAGCCAGTGAGGTTGCACACAGCACACAAATGGGGAGAAATTAGGCCGGGCCAGGTGAGGGGAAGAAGGGTGAGGTTGGAATTCAACCCCTTTTTTCGCCGCCGCCGCACAGATGTTTTGTTCCAGGCTCGCGGCTTCAGGGCGGGGGGGCAGAAACACACAACCGGGCAGAGCCTCAAGCTGAGAAAACATCCAATTTTCCCCCCTTCAATTTGCGCTGCCGCAGAGCGACGCCGACTCCCTTTGGAGCATCTGAGCAACGGCAATGACGACAATAAAATTGACGACGACCCATTCTCCGCACCAGACGGCAAAAGATCAACAAGCATCAAGCTCGCTCGAAAAAGATCGCCTCGACCCTTCCGCGGCGACGATTGGCAATCCGCCCCCTAGGGACCCCATCTGGACGCTACGCTGGGAGACGCTACGACGGACGCTACGGATCGCTCACTGTGGAGAACCCTTCCGGCTCCCGGCTTGCGGCTCCCGGTCGCCCCGTCCCCGCGAAGGAAAATCTGGGGTAGAGAAAGAGGGAGGGTCACAAACCGAGCCGCTGCTGCTGTTTTGGTCAAGAAGCTTTCTTTTACTCCATACTCCGCGTTGTGCCTGGCAAGAACTAACATGGGACTTCTCTTTAGAGTACCTTACTGTAACGCTGGCATGGCATACCACACCAGCAAAGTGGATATCTCTTTACTTCTGCCATATGCCAGCCATCAATATGGCCAAGAAGACGAGAAAAAAAAGTCTGGGGAAACCGTTTGAAGGGTCGTATCCCTCCGCATTCTTCCCCAGATTGAGATTCCATTCGGATCTTTAGCTGGTCCCTCTGGATCTGGGAAAAAGAGCTATTCTCCTTGTCCCAGAGAGGAGACTCCACGTTGTGTCCCTTGTATATGGAAAGTGCGGCTCACTCACCACTTCTACCATACCCGTCCCAATTTCTCTTTTCCCACATGCCCGTTCCTCTATATGTGGTCTCTACCTACCGTGACTCCTTCGTCAAGTGGTCCTCCTTCCTTCACAAGTCGTCCCATATTAAGTGGTTGTGGATCGAGACTACCCAACCCATATACTTTCCCTACATCAGAAAGGAGAGGGGAAGCCAACCCCCTCTTGAAGATCTCCGTCGTTCCCCGATGAAATACGCACTTGCCCCATATTTGGACCAATTCTGGGCAGGGCAGTCTTGAGTCTACGCCGTAGTATTAAACCATACTTCACAAGCGTAGCCTGCTAGATGAGCTGCTGCAGTCTTGCTCCCGGCAGTCCCTCACATGGAGAGGGGTTCAGTTGTTCGGCAGCTGTCAAGTGATGGGATGGGTCGAGAATTGTTCTGTTACGTATTGTCCATGTCGGCTGTTCCACTCCAATGATACATGAGCACGTGCTGGGTCGGCCGCTGTGTCAGAGTGCGGGTCCAGGTGCGGTCCGAGTTCCACTTCTTTCCTGCTGTTCGGCATCCGATCACAGTCACGGGAAGGTGGTTGACGCCGCTTTCTCCGTGTTGCCGTCTCCGTCCGGCGTTCTCTTGTGGACCTCATCCGCGCCTTGGGAACAGCCGGACGAGATATATGGGGACTGCTCTTACCACTGGCTACCTCACACTTGGCACGTCAAGTTCGTGTTGGAAATCAATCTCTTATTTGGGGCTCGAGTTCCTTGTCCTCGATGGTGTATCATTCACTAACAGCCACCCGACCGATGCCCAAAATGATGCTCCCCTTATAACGCTCTAGCTGCAATGCAGAGTAATGAAAAAGAAAAAAGTCAGAATTCCGCCCCCCAATGTCCCTATAAGATGCAAAAGCTCCCCCGTTTCCGCTCTATACTGGACAAGTCCCATCTATTTTCATTTCTTGTTGCTTTGTTCGTTTGTCAATGCCTCCCGTCCTGCGCCCCGCCTGTTTGTTTATGCCTTGACCCATGCATGCGACGAGACCTTTCAAAGCAAAACTCCCTCCCTATACCAAGAAAATGCTGCCGGCGATGATATTATTCGATGCAAAAAATTCAAGCTCATGTTTTCGAACTGTCAGCTCTTTCGGTCCCAAAGGTTTCAACCGATGACGGGGTCCCAGTTACCCCATGGTCCCTTGATGACGCCCTCGATCTCGCTTGTTACCCAGCCGGCGTAGTAGTCGCCCGGTTGTGGGTGGGCACGCTCTCCGTCGACATAGCACTCCCAGGGTCCGACATAGAAGCCAAGCAAGCCCTTGAGGGCTTCGTAGCCCTTGGACGGCTCTTGGTACGCCCATATCCGGTTCATACAAGTGTTATTGGCGTCGATTGGACTCATCATGGAGTAGTACGTGGCCTGTCCTTTCCATTCGCAAAAACTTGACTTCGGAGTGGTGGCGATGGGGATCCTGACCGAAGAGGCGGGAACGTAATAGGCTTTGGATGGGGGGTCAAAACGCCCGTTGGTCAGCAGAGAACGATACAAACGGCGTCTGGAATAGAACGGCTTCTTTTCACTCCACGGTCTCCATAGTGGTGGGCTGGCTGGAGGAGCTAAATGCACGGCAAGCAAAAGGGGGATGGGGACCGACGATGAGTGGGCAAAGAGAGTAGGAGGGGATCCAGTCCATTGTTTCTTTCTGCCCGAGAAGAGCAAAGATCAAGGCTAGGAAAGGAAAGAATAAGAAGAGAAAACTTACTAGGAGCATGATGGGTTTCCAAGACCCAGTAGGCGCCTTCGCCGGGTGGGACATCGGCGATCAGTTGGCCATGCCACTTGATCTGGATGTGCTTGTTGCACTTCTCCAACAAGGGCGGGCGCGGGAACGACTGGACATTCATTTTCCGGTTGTGGCCGTTGGACGGAGTATGGTAGCCGTTGCTATGGCCGTTCGAGAAGTTTGGTGGGTAGGGATTCATAATGAACCTCAGCTTGATGTTGTGGGTATCGGAGTGGATGGAAGAAAATGTTTGCTGTAGAAGATGTTGGCAAAAGCGTGTTTGTACGGTGGAAAATTGGGCTTTACATGAGATGAGAAAACAAGTTCAGTCCGGCCCGAGGATTGCTTTCCGAGAAAAAGGTTTATCTGGAGACGGAGAAGAAGATTTCACAAAGTTCATAGTCTAAATCGCGACTTCTCTCCATTACAGCGGGGACCCTTCGGCAAGTGTGGCTTGTCACATAAAAAACTCTCCCGATCGATGAATTTCTTCAATGCGACCGGCTTCACTAGCCACAGGGCTGCGTCATTACGGAGAGTGGCGGACCTCGGGTACTCCTTCTGTCCTGATCTGACCAATCAGTGGCGCCCGAACGTGTCTTGCCAAGCCCGTGCACGGAGGCTGCGTGAGGTGCGACCCCTGCACATGCTGCAGTTGTCCCGCTTAGCGTCTGATGACAGAAGGCTACCTGCGTCTTCAGGCCTCAGCGTCACCTGAACATTAGTCGCAACCTGCATCGTCCTCAGCTGCCATTGCCCGTCCACTCCGTTTCTTCAAATCCATCAAACACCATAACGCCTTCCGCTCGCCCATTTCTTGTCGGCCCGACCGCATTTCTGTTGCTTCCACGAATATTACATCGACGACGGCAAAACCGAGCGATACGCGATGGCGAACCGACAGCTCGCAAGGGACATGCAGGTCGAGTTTCAGGCGAGGGTAATGACTCCCTCCCACCTTGCCTCCCTCAGCGCATCTCAAGCTGACCATTTGCCACTATTTGGCGATTTCTAGTTCAACGCGAAACAAGCTCGTCGAGAAGCCCAAAAGGCCGCCAAACAGGACAATGAGTTGAAGAAGCAGATCCAAAACGTAGGTTGCGATCAGTTACCCCGCGATTTCTGATTCCGGAAAACCGCGCCCCTCGTCGACAACCTCATCAGCCAACGACGCTGCGTCGTCTTTGGGACCGACCTCAACTAACAGGATGACCTTATAACAGCTTCTCAAAAAGGGCGAAACCCAGCAAGCCGCGCAAAAAGCCCGGATGCTTCTCGCCAAGCAAGCCATCGCCGCGCAGATGGACCAGGCCGCCGACATGGCCGAGCTCAGCGTTGCCCAGATCCAGGCCAACAATGCCATGAATCGCATGACCTACATGATGTCTCAGTCCTCCAAGACGATGAACCGTGCCCAGCGCAGCGTGAACCCGGAGAAGACGCTCCTCACGCTCGAGCAGTACAAGATGCAGAACGAGGAATACGCCATGAGCAACGGTATCTACCAGGATGCCATGACGAGCAGCACCAGCGTGCAGGTCAGCGACGAAGCTGTGCATGAGCTGCTGGGCAAGCTAGCGGACGATGCCGGGCTGGAGCTCGGCGCAGAGCTGAACACGGCGACGACGAGCAAGGTCGATCCGGTCAAGGAGACCACCGAGCCGACGGCCGAAGAGGAGGATGCGCTGCAGCAGCGGCTGAGGGCTCTCCGGGCTTAGGAGTCCGAGGAGGCGGAGATGTCTGATGCTGGCGAATCCGCCAAGGCTAACGAGAATTAAAGTGCTCCGGGCATACCGAAGATGTGGCGTTGCGGTCTAGTTCTAGGGCCAAGGCACGGCTCGGGGAGACGGAAGTTACGTAACGGTCATTACCTGCCAAACATGTGCAGAGGCAGAGATTTACACATTTATGATGGACATGATAGATGGGAACGAAGTGGGCCGAAGTGACCTGGGTCGCCGAAGCAATGGATTACGACTTGGGTTTTCTTTCTTTCTCTGTTTCCTACTTTCCTTTCTTTTGAACACTATATGGCTTCAGGGAAGTTGGGGCGTTTTTGGGTACAGGGCGGCATTCTTCTTTATTCAGACGCCGCCAGAGATTACATTCGTTGATAGATTCCATGGTCTTTGCCCTTGATGGCATTATGGGTCTGATGGGAATGTGTACATGGGCAATGCTATTTTGGTCACTGATTGAAGAAGTGCATTCTCGACATGGGCTAATTTCCATATCACACATGTACGAGTATCGCTTAAGCTTTCCTCTTTGCAACTGATCCACCGTCGCAGGACCGATGACCATATGGATGCCCCAGTTCATTAACAGTTGGGGCTCCTGGAGGCCACTCCCGTGGAGTCGGGGTCTGACGTGCATGACAGCCCTGTTTTCGAGATGAACGATGCGGAACGGTAGGTTTCTATCCACATGTCGCTCAAGATAGGCCTTCAATGTCCCATTGATGTACTCTGTACTCTCACTCCGTGATCTACAGATTCACTCCTTCATGATGGCAATGAGGCTTGTTTATAATCTCACCCTCAACGGCGGTCTTTCGAATTGTCAGACTCATCCCAGCCCTCGTCCCAAAGCAGATTGTTGCCCAGAAAGAGGTTGCCAGCCTGCGGTTATCCTAATGAGGAATGGCTAGCGCGGCTGAAATGTCCCGAAGGATTCTCACTGGTGCAGGATGTTACAGGGGTTCTTGGCGACATGCAGATGGCTGACTTCACAAGTTGAAGGACGAGATTCTTATCTTCTTTGTAATATTTCTCAACGCCTTCTGAGACCCATCTGTTCACTTCTTCATCTAGGGCATTTGGTGCTGTTATCATCCTTGGTTCAATTAAAACAATGAGCTCGCGTCTCCTTTCTTCACGGAGCATCAATTGAGAGACATAGTACTGCATTTGGGGGGAATCATCACTTTGATGATCCCAACGATCGAGGACCAAAATGGCATCCCTCTTAATCGTGAGCCTCATTGGCTTCGCGGTCGTATACCTCCTCCTATGGACCATCATCATTGTCACTCAAGATGAGAACGAACCGCCACTTGCCAAAACCAGCTTCCCCTTTCTGAGCCCATTAGTCGGTATGATACGAGGGGGACCCAAGTTCTACGTTGATCAACGGTAGGTAATACACGTAGTCATTACACAATTCCTAACTGCTGACATTGAGTTCCCAAAGAGACAAACACAATCACGCGATATACACCCTCCGCCTGCCCTTCCAAAAGATCTACGTAATCAACAGCACCAACCTAATCCCAGCGCTGCAAAAACAATGGCGCCTAATCAGCTTCGCGTCACTATTCGCAGGGGCAGGTAAAGTAGTGGGAATGAGCGATTCCGCGTGCGATGTCATGCACGAGCATCTCACCGATGAGACCAAGAACTTTAATTACACCTGGGTGGCGAGGGCCAGCGCCCACTTGACGCCTGGTTCGAAAGGGCTGGATGAGATGAATCGTGTTGCTATCGGTGTTGTTTCTGATGAAGTCGAGGCTCTTGTGGGTGAGAGCTTGAAGGACGGAAAAGAAAATGTCATTGGCTTGCAGGAGTGGGTTTTTAAGAGTATGTTGCTTGCTAGTACGGATGCTGTGTATGGGGGGATGAATCCCATGAGGGATGCTGCTGTTGCTAGGGCTTGGAAGTAAAGTCTTTCCTTACTAAGTTACTCCCATCTCATCCCTAGTCCATATCATAAAGAGCAGTCAAATACTAACGCTCTCGGATTCTACTTGTAGCACAGTGGAACAAAACTACCTAACCCTAGTCCTCTCCCCGCTTCCGAAATTCCTAACAAGAATCTTCATCCACAAAGTAATCCAGGCACGAGAGGCGGTAGTCTCTGCCTTTGTCGACTTTATCAAAAAAGGCGGCACCAAAACGGCGTCCTCGCTCTTACAAGCGAAACACGCCCATCACGGCGAGAAACTCAGAGATGAAGACATCGCTCGCACGGATCTCGGCTTTGCGTATGCCATCCTGGGAAACACCGGCCCCGCTGCTTGGTGGTTTGTTTACCACATCTTCCGGGACGAAAATTTGGTCAGGGATATAAGGGAGGAGCTGGTATCTGCCCCTGGGCTTCTTACACGAATTGATGACGGGGGAAAAGAAGGAGAATGTGTCATGCAAGTTGAGCTTGCTAAACTGCGAAACCACTGCCCGATCCTGCTTAGCACATTGCAAGAGACCCTTCGGTACAGGACAGTCAGCAACTCGGTGCGCAGAGTCTTGGAGCAAGACGTCCTGCTCGACGGTCAATATCTGCTGAAAAAGGGCAGTCTAGTCATGCTGCCACACGCGGTGCAACATAGCTCAACGAAAGCGTTTGGTGAGGATGCCAGGGAATTTGATCACCTACGGTTTGTTCGTGGGCGCGGCCAGCAAGGCGAGAAACAGAAAGGAGGACTCGATAGAAGGGCATTTTATGCCTTTGGCGGCGGTCACGAGACGTGTCCGGGAAGACATTTCGTTACTATGGAGCTCATGGCGCTTGCTGCGTTGATGGTTTTGAGGCTTGATATTGAGCCTGTTCGGGCTGCTGGGGAGGAGAAAGGGGAGTGGATTGAGCCGAGCTGTGAGAACTCGCCCATGGCTAGTGGATTGCCTTATCCGGATGAGGACATTTTTGTGAGGGCGAGGGAGCGGGATTGGTCAGCCGAGGAAAAGGGCCAGAAGAGGAAGATTGTTGATTGGAAGGTTTGTTATTCTGGCTCGGAAACTGCGCTTGATATTGGGGCTGAGAGAGATGATACTGGGATGGAGTGATATATCCAGGCCTGGATACATTAAAGAAAGGGGTTCTGAGAAGAGTGTGCCGACAACTTTTAGTCATAAATCTGGAAAGGATTAGAGTCCGTTGGATCCATAGTTGGGACAGGTGAGCTCCAGATAACGAACGTATAGCTATTGATTTCAAATGTCTTCTCGGATCTTTGAATAACCCCAGCGCAGCCTTCGCAGATAATGTGATTGCATCAACAACTTAACAAGCAAGGCTGATAAGCCGGAAGGGTTAGCTGCCAGAATCAGCATAACCATGTATACAATGTTCTGACGACTTCAAGGATAACTTTTATTCTCTCAGACTGATTTTAATTCCATCTGGATTCAAGACCCCTCACCCAAGAAGCAACAACAACTAGTCCATCTGGAATCAATACAACGTCCCAGGGAAAGCCCCTTCCGCAGCAAGCGTAGCATAATACAGCTCCGTCTCAGCAAGAATCACCATTCTACCCTTCCCGGCAAACTGGAAATTGGCCGCCGTCCCACCGACATGAATCTTGCCAATCAACTTTCCAGACGGGTTATACACCTGCACGCCGTCCCCACACCCGGCATACAGATTGCCCCTGGTATCGAAATGGATCCCATCCGGCACACCAGGTGACACGAACGCAAAAGTCTTGCGGTTCTCCAGCGTCCCGTCCGCTTGGACATCATAGCGGTAGATGGTCGACGGAAAGCTGGTGTTGAACCCGAAATACCCCTGGATCAGGCCCGTATCTGTCACGTAGAGGTGTTGGCCATTGGGAGAGAAGGCGATGCCGTTCGGCATGTTGAAGCCATCTGCCACGACGGCTACGGCGCCGGTGGACTCGTTGAAGCGGTAGACTTGTTTTGGAAGCCCTGGGGGAGGACGGAAGTCTTGGACGTAGCCGTATGTGGTGTCTGTGAAGTAGATCTCGCCTGAGCGTGGGTTGATGGTGATGTCGTTGATCGAGTTGAACTGGCGACCAAAGAAGTTGTCTAGGAGGATAGAGGTGTTGTATGGCGAGTAGGGGTGCATTAGGTAGATGGCCGGCGGAGTATTGGGACCTTGACCCTCGCCTACGAAGAGGATACGGTTTCGGTAGTTGGTGCCGCCGTTGGGGTTGATGATGTTGGGATTCGGGAGCACATATTCGACCCTGACTTGTCCGGGAGTGGCAGTTCGCTGGGCGGTGATGTTCGGCGTGACTTCGGCTAGAGAGATCTTTTGAATGACGGCGGATCGGGTAAGACCTGTCCCGGCCGCTTTCGCGCCCGCATTCTGGGAAAAGAAGACCTCGTCGGTCGCCGGGTACCTGTGATGATGTCCACGTGAGTGATTTGTTCCACTGTCAAATGGACTAATGTATAGCGTACCAGACAGGGGCTTCATGGAATCTTGGGTTGGTCCCGGTGCTGTTGAGCAGAGTCAAGGTTGGGTTCGGGCCGATGATATCATAGAATTCATCGTCGTAGATGTGGAAGGGCTTTGCAAAGAGAGACTCTGCTGTGTATCCAGGAGGAATGAATTGCTACAAGACACCGTCAGATGTAGTCTGGTAATTGACAGCCAAGTCTCGACTTCTTCGACACTCAGCTTAAGAGGTGACCACACACCGAGTTTCCATCCGTGATGGCCGAGCGGTTGCCCAAGGTGTTGAATCTCTTTTGGTCGATTACCTGGGCCAGGGGCGGGACGGTCCGACTCGATTGGCCAGCCACACCCGTCAGGAGCAGTGCCCCTGACAAGCAAGTGACGAGCCGCATGAGAGGGTTGAACGAGGTCATGTTGGAAAAGCCGTCGTCTGTCTGTGTGTTTGAGATTGATCCGTCTCTGTGTCAGTGGGACTCACTCATGTGAACAGCCAGTTGATACTCAGACGGGATGATCTCTGTGGGTTACCTCACCTCACCACCACCAGCGATGCATGCAGGTCCAGTGCAGTAGGCGATATACTTTAACGTTTCTCTCATTGCACTCTCCGGACCTCCCCTTCTATGATTTCAATGGCTGGCCGTGGCTTGTGGCTGCTACAATTTCGGTATACCGGTACTTGCGGGGAAGGGCAACAGCATAGATTGTAGACAGCTTCATTGACTATTATCCTAACAGCTTTCTCTTGTCAAACAATGAAGAGGGTATATTCGGTAGCCGGCAGACAGGTGATTGGGCCGGGTGTTTCTTGTGTGATGTGAGGTGGTGAGTTCGTGGGGAGATGTTGTACCACAGCGTCCTTTTGCGGGGAACATGACTTCACACTTGAATGCATCATGGTTTTGGTCTTGTTAATGTACCTGCATCTGAATCAAGCGAACCAATTGGTTGGCTGGGCGATTCCCCAGAGAAGTGGAAGCACCCGAGAGGAGCATGACGAGGAAGGCGGTGAGTGACTGTAAGTGAGTGTCTCGCAGCTGCCAGAAGACATTCATCCTGCCTCGAATCAAATGCTGGGATATCATCAGCAGTAGGAGAGAAGGTTACCGTCCCTAGAAAACCTGATCGGGAAGGAACAAGTTGGGCCCGCAAACACTAGTATCCACTCGGTGACCGAGTTGGATTGCACCTTCCATGATCTTGGAAGAAGACGTCATGTAACACGAAAGAAAGCATCCGCTTGCTCCAAGGTGAAGGATGAGGGAAGGAGAAACGTTGAAACTTTTGCTTCAAGTTCCTCGCACTGAACGAAGAAAGTTTCTACCAAGTCAGCTGCAATTACCTCATCCTCCTAGCCCGATTCTCGACAGCGAGGAATCGGGGATTCCTGGCAAAGGTATAGCGAACCTGTTCACCCAATCAGACAAATGCTCTCGGAACTCGGTCCTCATGAAGGCTAGTTTTCCTGGCTGTTGGGAAGGAGAAACGCAGGACCCCTCGGTGTGAGTCAGTTAAGCTCGGTGACCACGAGATCTGTTTACTGACCCGTAGATAGCTTCATCAACGCCGTCGAGCTGCCCGCAAACTTTGGGTCGCACCAAGCCTTGAAGAATGATGACGCTGCATCTATCGAGTCTGGTAAACCACCTTGAAAACTTCGAGAGCAACGTGCCATTCATTGAGCCAACCGCTCACGGCATATGGAGACACCACCCCCTTGACAGCTTTGGGCTCGTAATGCCTCAAACAAGCATTCACGCGCACAGAGTCGTATAATCCTTCATTATCTCGACGCCACTCCGCTTGCCTTTTGATGTGTTCCAGAGCACAAAACACCCTTCCACCCTCGGCCGGCATCACAAACCCGGTTTTCACTCTCGAGCCCGCCAATGCCAATCTAGACGAGCTATCACCGAGCGATCTACCGTTCCCTGCTAGAATCTTCCTTTTCTTCTTGGTTGCCCAACAAGCAGGTGCTCATTTGGAATACACGCGATACAAATACCGGCGACAAGGAGGCAGTCGAACGCACCGGCAGGTGCCCAACTTGCTGTGGGCGATGGTGTGCAGTCGGCTGCCGTATACCGTTGTTGAGTAGCCACGGTAACTTTTCAGTTCATATA
The DNA here is from genome assembly GCA_033297075.1 of Rhypophila decipiens. NCBI lineage: Eukaryota > Fungi > Ascomycota > Sordariomycetes > Sordariales > Naviculisporaceae > Rhypophila > Rhypophila decipiens. Next base: position 323,981 of record MU858065.1, on the reverse strand, counting down.
TCCGGCCTCGGATATTCGATCGTCCCCCATATTTCCCCATACTCTATATTCCAGCCAACGACAAAACCCGGCGGCGCGGCCCAGATTCCCCCAGACGGCAGGCGGCGCAAACCACATTCATGTTCTCTCTCCGGGTAAATATGTCCCACATACGTCTTGATATTGCGGAGCGACCAATCCGCGGCAACCTGTCTCTCCCCATGTTCATGATTTCACCGTCGTGCAACCTGTCTGGCAGTTGCAGTTCATCTACCCCAGATTTTCTTCTTAGTGGGCATGACCAGGCCGTGCAGGGCAGCAACATGCTCTCTCACCCACAACCCGATCTGTAAACATGACTGTGATCCTTCCACTCTGGACCAGAATTAGCCTGGGGTACTCATTTAATCTACCGCCACCTTATTCGGCAAGTCACACGGCCATTCCTGATGCAAAGTAAGCCCGAAGACGAGAAAGCCCACATATCAGAGGAAATGCTTGTATTGCTTTTGACATCTTGACAGGCTTGACGTGGTCCACGTAAATGATGGTAGGCGGGTCTGGCAGGGTTGCTGCCCGTCGTTGCAGGCAGTGCTTGTTATGACGCTTGTCCTCTTTGGCCATCGGAGGTTCACCCGGGTGATCGAAAAGGAGCGCAACCCGAGTGTAGTATGTATATAGCGCTGTAGGGAGTAGGGTCCTGTCCTTCACTTGGCTTGTCTCCTTTTGAGCGTGGCTGTCCTGTCCATCTTATCAACTCGCGACTGTGCTTCTGATCTTCAAGCCTCTGCAACACATCCCGCAGTAGACAACCATCACCATGAAGTCCACCTTCGTAGCCGCCCTCTCAGCGGCCCTCGCTGCCAACCAGGTAGCAGGCCACGCGACCTTTCAACAACTCTGGGTCGACGGAACCGATTATATAAGTCCTTCCCTCCCATAGAAGCCCTCAAAACCTCAAGCTAACTCCCGCAGCACGGATCCTCCTGCATCCGCATGCCATCGTCCAACTCGCCCCTCACCAACGTAGGCTCCAGTGACTTCAGGTGCAACGCCGGCGGCTCCCGGGGCGTATCCGGCGTCTGCGGCGTCAAGGCCGGCGGCGCAGTCACCATCGAGATGCACCAGCAACCAGGCGACAGATCCTGCAGCCAAGAAGCCATTGGCGGTGCCCATTGGGGCCCCGTCCAAGTGTACCTCACCAAGGTCCCCGACGCGACAAAAGCAGATGGTTCGACCGGGTGGTTCAAGATCTTTTCCAACAGCTGGTCCAAGAAATCCGGCGGTGCCGTTGGAGACGACGATAACTGGGGTACTCGCGATCTCAACAAGTGCTGTGGGCGGATGGATGTCCCTATCCCCAGTGATCTCGCAGCCGGCGATTACTTGCTTCGTGCCGAGGCGTTGGCCCTCCATACGGCTGGTCAAGCCGGACAAGCCCAGTTTTATGTATCGTGCTACCAGATTTCCATCTCTGGAGGCGGCAATGCCAGCCCGGCAACGGTCAAGATCCCGGGGAGCTACAGCTCGGGAGACCCAGGCATCAAGATCAACATCCACGCAGCGGTGAGCAACTATGTTGCTCCCGGGCCGGCTGTTTATGCTGGCGGTACGACCAAGATTCCCGGTGGAAGCTGCACGGGATGTGCGAATACCTGCAAGGTCGGTAGCTCGCCTACTGCTGTTGCTGGCAAGGGAGGTAGTGGCAAGTCTTCGACTCCTGGTGCCGAGCCGGATGATAGTTCGGAGCCTGATGCCGCTGAGCCTGAGGCCGGTGGTGGGTGTGTTGCTGCTGCGTATGGACAGTGCGGTGGGAATGGCTTCTCGGGGTGCAATTCTTGCCCGGTAAGTTGACTTTTTCCTTTCAAAGCGCAATGAACATGCTGTGAATGTGGACTGACAAAATGGGAAAACACAGAGCGGTTTCACCTGTAAGGCGGTCTCGCCTCCGTACTACTCGCAGTGTGCTCCTGGCTCGTAAAGAGCCGGACTCACAAAACGGTGGTATGGACGTGGTAAGGGTGATGAGCAGAGCCTTTTGAGTGCGCGAGGTGTAAAGCATTTATGAAGACCGAGCGAGCGCAGGATTTGGATTTTAGCCCAGAATGTCTTTGAACTCATTCGCTTTCTACCTGTCTTGCAACGCATTAGCTACGAGTAAATCTGTATATACACAATGAAACATAGCATTGATACAAACCAAGAAGCGATTGGCTTACTTTGTGTCCGTTCCATCTGAGCATGACCGAGTCGTGGGATTTGGCTGTGGTATGAGATGGAAGCTGAAGGTGAGTTTCTGTGCGCTGCATCGTGTTGTCACCTCAAGATTCGATCACAGGTTGAGGATGGCACCGCCTGGAAACAACAAAAAGAAAAAAGGTCGATTCTTGACTAAAGAACCTGCGACGGTCAGTCATCTAAAGTCGATATGTACAAACAAGTGCGCCGAGTAGCCAGATTCCCCTCCCGGAAGGCCTCACTGCGTCTTGTTCTCGGCTCACTCCGTGCCACCATCATCTACACTCCACCACACTTGGATCCAACCCAAGGCAGTTTCCCCCGTCTAGTTGCCCCCCCTCGACAGACGCTCAGCTTCCAATTCCCTCTCGGCTTGCTGGTAGTACTTGGCGGTATCGACACCGTGCTGGCTGTGGTTGACAAAGTTGAACCAGGGCATGACGTGCGAGAAAAGGGCTGAGAATCTCGACTGGCGGGCTGCGACACCCTGCATGGCGGTCGTTAACTGGGACTCGCCGTAGATGGGCTGGCCGGCCTTGACTCTGTCCACCATCTCGCGCATGTCCATCTGGATCTCGCGTGCGTTTTCGCTCATTCCGTAGAAGCGCACTATTTCGTGAGGTGTTAGCACACTGTCCCTGTCCCTGTCCCTCATTTGTATGCCCCGCTGCCCATCGCTTCCGTAACCAAAACCGCCATCATGTTGCGATATTTTCCTCCATATCATACGGCCAAGTTCAGGTCGGTATATCGAGTCAGAGGATGACGTACGAATAGAGCGATTGTAAAAGTAGAGGAAACCACCAACGGCACCAAGAGCGCCAGTCAAACGCATAGCCTGCGCAAAGCCGCCCTTTCCAACTCTTGATGGGAATGCCTTCTCCATGCCGTAGAGGAGACCGGGACCGGCAGCGGCCGCGACGAGGCCATGGGCATAGTCGGACGGCCGGGCGTACCGAACTACGCGCTTGAAATGTCTAGACGAACATGTCAATTGAGTTTGAAATCAATCGAGCAAGACAATGGGATAGTCGTCGGAGAAAGCAAATCGGGGTTCATCGCGAAACGTACGGGTCATTGTCGATGAGCTAGAGTTGAGAGCTTGATGTCAGAGATGCGAGTTCGACGAGGGACGCCAATCGAGACAACTCACCGGGTACTCAGTCTCGAGTGTCTTGCTGATTTGATACGTCTGGGTGGGAGTGTTGGTGGTCATGTTGGCGGCCGACAGTCTTGCCGTCGAGGGAAACAACGCAACAACAATTCAATCGAACAGTCTCCGTCTCGACTTGGTTGAGGAACATCCAAGTTGAAGCTCGGATCCCGCGAAGCTTCCCAAAAATGTAGATGCCTGAGGCATGCATGCCGGGACGGGATTAAAGCTTAGCCACTGGAGGGACGGAAAGCTAAGCCACGTACACCCCCACACAGTGACTTCCAGCCACAAACCACTTACAAGCACGACGCGAATGCAGCGCGTCCCGTCGCGACTCCTCCAAATAAATCCGTCCATCCAATTCCAAACCAACATAACCACCGCCAGCGACTGGAGCTTATACATATAATAAGATCATGCCTGCGAAAACGAATTCCTCTGCCCCTAATAAGGCGCCAAATACCAAAGATTTTGTGGAAGACTACCTCGCCGACTGGGGCAGCGATGAGGACCCTTTCAGGTCTCCCAGTCCACAAGCTGGAGCTGGCGGCGCAGGTGCCAGCAAGAAGAGCAATGGCAAGAAGCGCAAGGGCGACGATGCTCTGGGTCTCGAGGAACAGCTTGATGTCGCCAAGAAGGCGCGCGTACCCAGAGTAAAACTTGACGAGACAAGGTTGGTCCTTCGCATATCTCTCAGGCCCTCTTGGATGACCCTTACTCACCATCTCGATTTCCTCAGATTATTGTCCGACAAGGGAATTCCCGAGCTGCAAAAGCGGGCGAAAAAATTACGACTGAAAGGAAAGGGACATGAGGTACGAATATATTCCGTATCTTTCAAGACCTGGAGCACCGTACTTACCATGCATGACCAACAGTTCTCCGATGCTTCTCGTCTCCTCTCCTTTTACCAACAATGGCTCGATGACCTCTTCCCCAAAGCCACCTTTCTCGACGCGCTTGCCATGGTTGAGAAGGTCGGCCACAAGACCCTTGTGAAAAACGCACGTCTAAAGTGGATTGACGAGAGCAAGCCCAAGCCAGCCATGTCGCTCGATGACGACGAAGATCCGTTTAATGAGGGCTCTACGGTCCCAAGGCAGGCCAGCAGGATTGCGCCAATTTTCGAGAAATCCAAGTCGGCAGCACCTGATCATCCTGGCGACGATGATCTATCCGGCGATGACGATATTTACAATGCTTCACCCAGACGCAACGTCCAGCCACCAACGGCTGGTTCCGGTGGCGGCGATGTGCCGGACGAGGATGATTTGGATGCATTAATGGCAGAAGCGGAGGCGGAAGGAAATGGCACGACACAGGCAAAGGTTACGACGCGGACCACAATACCCAATTTTGTGAGTATCTTTGGCGGTGGCAGTGGGTCCCCGGCTCCTCCTAAACCTGTTTCCCAACAAGGGCCCTCTGCTGAGCCAGACGAGGATGAGATGGATGCTCTTTTGGCAGAGGCAGAGGCGCAATCAGCGCCGGCCCCGTCGCGTCCTGAAAACTCTGGTCCCTTGGGGAGTATCTTTGGAGGAGGACCAAAACCAAATGCGCCAAGACCGCTGGTGGTATTGGATGATGATGATGATGATTTGGACGCACTCATGGCGGAAGCTGAAGCACAGGCTGCTCCTCCTGCTTCTTCTAAACCCACAGCGACCACCGCACAATCTACCAGTGCGGTGGGCGGAGAAAAGGCAAGGGAAGTTGAGAAGGCCAAGCCCACCACTAGCCAAGAGTCAGACTACGATGATGATGACCTGGATGCGTTTATCGCAGAGGCAGAAGGGTTGGATTCTGGCGGTTCGAACCTTCCGGTTTCCAAAGAAAATGGAGCCCAGAACAGGGACAATAGTTTTGCAGAGGATGAAGAAGCCATGGCCGAGATGGAGGGACTGTGGTGAGATGGGTTCGTTAATGAATTTATGGACTTTTGAAATAAAGGCTTCAGCTTGAAATTGTATTTTCTCCCAATGAATGTTATGAACCTTTATGCTATTGCTTGCAAGATTCCTTCTTCGGGAGGTCTTTGTGTGATGCGATTTCGATTTGGATAATTATCCCACAATTTACCAGTGTATTGACAGGACAATCGAACCGAGGCGAGTGTCTTTCACTGGAGTTTCTTGAATGAGATGAACGTGGGGATCGCCCACAAGTGACAACGGTTCAACGTTGCCCCACAATATTTCTGGATTTTGGCGGGGTTGAGCCTGCCAACAACAGCTCCAGCTCAAGCTTGGCCCGTATTCTTGCTGTCATCACCGTCACAAACAGCATTCTGTCGTCCTCGTTCATGGCAATCCAAAACATTTGCTCTCCTTTCCACCTGTCAATCTAACCGGAGAGAGCCAATCCGCCCCAGCCTCCCAAAATGGTGGCCTCCGACCTGAACGAAGCCATGTCCAAGTTGCATCTCGACGACAGCGACGACTTCGAAATAGACGACATTCTCTTCAACCGATTCCCCGTCCCGCCGCAAAAGCAAAGTCCCGAGGAACTAAAAGAATCCCTCGAAGAGAAATACCTCACCCCCTCGACAACATTCTCGACAGAATGGCTCGATCGGCTACAGCAGAGATGGGACGAACCCGTCGACCATTCTCTCTTGTTTCGCATCGCGCCCACTCAGTCCAGAACAGTCACTCGATTCCAACGCCACGGCCTTGAAGGTCGAGTGACGGGGTATAAAAATGTTACACTTCCCGCGTCACACGCCACCGCCAAGACGAGTACCTCTATGCTGAGGAAGCCTGCGAATCGGGAGGATTTTGTGCGTGGTGCGGCCGGATTCTTTCCCTTTGCTCCGGGCGGTTTGGAGAGTGTCGCGTCTACTGCTGCGATGGAAGATCAACTCCGCGGAAATACAGCGGCCGGTGAGGAAGGGGATAGTAAACGGAAGCTGGAACGAGTCATCACGTTGAATGAAGGTGGCTTGCTTGAAGTTGCGCCGGGCTTGTCGAGGGGCATTGACTTCACAAGGCGGAAGAAAGGTGTTGATGCGGAAAGTGAGAAGCAGGCCAAGGAGTTGGAGCAAACATTGGACCAAGAGCCGGAAGATGTTCCGGAGGGCAGACAAGATGGTACTAATGGTGCCACACCCGACACAAACGAGGACGAAGAGGCGGCGGATGACATGGAAGAAGATATCGACGCCTTGTTACCTGTTGAATTTCCCGCGTTTGAACCCCGGGGCACCCTTGCAGCTTCCAGCGCTAGGAAAGCAGGTCGCGAGTGGGCGCACATGGTGGATATTAAACGCGATATTCCCAACTTCAAAGAGTTGGTTCCAGATCCTGCACGCGAGTGGCCGTTTGAGCTGGATACGTTTCAAAAGGAGGCTATCTACCACCTCGAGAATGGCGATTCGGTATTTGTGGCGGCACATACTTCGGCAGGAAAGACGGTCGTGGCAGAGTATGCTATTGCTTTGGCGGCCAAGCACATGACCAAGGCAATCTACACGTCCCCCATCAAGGCCCTCAGCAATCAGAAGTTCCGCGACTTTAGACAGACCTTTGACGAGGTCGGTATCTTGACTGGCGATGTGCAGATCAACCCCGAGGCGAGCTGTCTGATCATGACGACAGAGATTCTGCGCAGTATGCTGTACCGCGGAGCCGACCTTATCCGCGACGTCGAGTTTGTTATTTTCGACGAAGTCCATTATGTGAACGACTTTGAGCGTGGCGTCGTCTGGGAAGAGGTCATCATCATGCTGCCTGAGCATGTCTCCCTCATTCTACTTTCAGCCACTGTCCCAAACACGTATGAGTTTGCCTCGTGGGTGGGACGGACCAAGCAAAAGGACATTTACGTCATTTCCACACCCAAGCGCCCTGTCCCATTGGAGCATTACCTTTGGGCTAGCAAAAATATCTACAAGATTGTGGATTCAGAAAAGACCTTTATTGAGAAGGGCTGGAAGGATGCCAATGCCGCCATACAGGGCAAGGACAAGCCCAAAGCCATCGAGGCTGCACAAACGGGTAGAGGAGGCGGTAACCAGCGAGGAGGACGCGGCGGTGCTCAGCGCGGCGCCAACCAACAACGTGGAGGAAGAGGAGGAGGACCTCAACAACGTGGTCGCGGCGGACCTCCGCGTGCCAGCCACACTCCGGGACACATGGGTCGGGCCGGTAGACCAGGCGGCTTTACCTCTGCGGCTCAAGACAAAAACCTCTGGGTCCACTTGGTGCAGTTCCTTAAGAAGCAAACTTTACTGCCCGCTTGTATCTTTGTCTTCTCCAAGAAGAGATGCGAGGAGAATGCCGATGCGCTGAGCAATCAGGATTTCTGCACTGCCCAGGAGCGGAGCGCTATCCACATGATTATCGAGAAGTCGATCGCCAGGTTGAAGCCCGAGGACAGGCTGTTGCCGCAGATCATCCGACTCCGCGAGCTCTTGTCGCGCGGTATTGCCGTCCATCATGGCGGTTTGCTCCCTATTGTCAAGGAGCTGGTGGAGATCCTGTTCGCGCAGACATTGGTCAAGGTGCTGTTCGCGACTGAGACGTTTGCCATGGGTCTCAATTTGCCCACCAGGACTGTGGTCTTTTCTGGATACAGGAAACACGATGGCCACCAGTTCCGCAATCTACTTCCTGGCGAGTATACCCAGATGGCGGGCAGAGCAGGAAGACGTGGTCTTGATCCTGTCGGATCGGTCATTATTGTTCCCCCAGGAGGTGATGAGGCTCCTCCTGTGACGGATCTGCGGCAGATGATTCTGGGCGAGCCTAGCAAGCTGCGGTCCCAGTTCCGCCTGACGTACAATATGATTCTCAACCTACTGCGAGTGGAGGCGTTGAAGATCGAGGAGATGATTAAGCGTAGCTTCTCCGAACACGCTACCCAGCAGATGCTCCCTGAGCACGAGAAGGCTGTGAATATTTCAGAGGCGAATCTGGCCAAGGTCAAGCGAGACCCTTGCCAGATTTGCGATGTCCACATGGACGAATGTCACCAGGCTGGCGAGGACTACAAGCAGTTGACCGAGGAGCTCTATGGTGCATTGCTGAAAATTCCAATCGGCCGCAAGCTGTTCTGTGTCGGGCGACTGGTCGTCTGGATGAAGGAGGGTGTCCGTACCCCTGGTATCATCCTTGCTGAGGGCGCCAGTGTCAAGAGCAGCGCGACGAGTCCAACCGTTCACATCATGGAGATTAGGAACAACCGCGAAATTCGTAACGACACGGACATGCTCCCTTTTGTGCCTACACTTCGCAGGTTCCTCACGCCTCTGCCCCAGTCTAAGAAACAAATACACACCAAGTGTCTCCACGTCCCTCTCACGGACGTCGTCTGCCTTACCCGCTGGGTAACCAAGAATGTCATCCCGGACATCTTTGAAGGGGGCGAGAAACTGGCCAATGCCAAAGACAAGCTCCTCCAGCTCTGCAAATCCTGGTGTGCCGATATATGGGACGAGCTCGATCTCGGACGGATTCGTAGCATGGCCATCCACGAGATCATCACCAAGCGGCGCGAGGCCGAAGTTAAATTGTACAAGTCTGCCTCGTTGACTTGTCCCCAATTCTTGAAGCACTTCGCCATGTGTCACGATCAATGGCTGATCAAGACGCAGATCACGCAGCTGAGGGAGGCCATTTCAAGCCAGAACCTCCAGCTCCTCCCTGACTATGAACAGCGTATCCTGGTGCTCAAGGATCTACAGTTCATTGATGATGCTTCGAGGATCCAGCTCAAGGGTAAAGTCGCGTGTGAAGTCCATTCTAGCGATGAATTAGTCCTTACAGAGCTGATACTGGAGAATGTCCTGGCCGAATATGAACCAGCTGAAATCGCTGCATTGTTATCCTCCTTCGTCTTTCAAGAAAAGACGGATAGTGTGCCCACCCTCACAGGGAATCTGGAGAGAGGCATGCAGAAGATTATCGAGATTTCGGAAAAAGTCAATAACGTGCAGACGGTGCACCAGGTGATTCAGTCGACGGATGAGGGTGTCGACTTTGCGAGCAAGCCGCGATTTGGACTCATGGAGGTGGTCTATGAGTGGGCTCGGGGTATGAGTTTCAAGAATATTACCGGATTGACGGATGTGCTGGAGGGCACAATTGTGAGGACTATCAGCAGGTTGGATGAGACTTGCCGAGAGGTCAAGAATGCGGCGAGGATTATTGGGGACCCGGAGTTGTACCAGAAGATGCAGGCGGCTCAGGAGATGATTCGACGGGATATCACTGCTGTTGCCAGTCTGTATATGTGATGGGGGAACTGCCTGGGGAAGGGGACGGTAGTATTTGCGTTGCGTTGGGACTTGAGAGTGATTTTGGGATATGCCATGACCCTGCAGGTGTTATGGGTTTGTTGCGAGCATTTATTGTTATGGTAGGCGTGGTTCCATCTTTTATCTGGGCTCGTTGTCTAGCATGCGGTATCATTCTGGTATGATAGAGTAAACATAGAGACAGATATCTGAATGGGTGTCTGTCTGTGTGGAGAGGCCGAGGGGGGCATGGGATAGAGAAACCGAACAATCGGTTATATCATGTAGAAACTAACCTCATTCTATGGCTAGAAACAGATAATAAAACAGGAATTAAAATGCGATGTTTTCATAAAGTACGGTATTGAGCCGAGCTTCCTATTGATGACAAGTACATATTCAGGGGTGTTGACACATGGAGAGCCCGATGCTTATTTCTACTCCGGACCCCACGTGTTTGCCACCGACGGTTGGTAAAATCCGGGGAAGGTGAAGCGTATGTGAAAGCCGTAGTGTACACGTAATTACGGGCTTGGCATTACACCCTGGTGGTCGTCCTATCGATTACGAATCATCGGCCTTTGACCGCCGGCAACTCGCCCAACCTTTGACTTTCAAGGTTAAAGTTGCGACAACCACGCCGCATACGAAGGCGACAGTTATTTTGACGCCTGGTTTGTCTGAATGCGTATCGACGCACACAGAAGGACAAAAGCTTATTGCGCATTAGCATTCCTCCATTTAGCGCAACAACAACCGTGGTAACACGGCGTTATGGCGGGGACAAAGAGGCCTAATTGCTGGATCGACTACGATAGCGATGAAAGCGACACCCTGACCGAGGGCGATTCCACGACCAAACTTACGATTGCGCCTACGGTAGCGCCAGACTCTAAACGTCGCAAGGTTGAGTCTCATTCTCAGCCCCGTGGTGGACCACCCTCTTCGAAGCCTATCTCCTCCTCCTCGAATCTAGCCACCACCACCACCTCCTCCATCCTTCCCACAAGCCCTGCTCGCAGGCCCACTAGACATGGACGAGACCTCCTCTCCCCGCTGTCAGACGAACTCTTGATCCGAATCCTATCCTTCTTGCCGCTCCAACATCTTTTGTCGGTAGCGCCTGTTTCAAGACGATTCTACCATCTAGCCGGGGACTCACAGTTATGGAAGGCGTTGTATTACGCGCGTTTTGTGCTCCCTAGGGCGATGCGGATTCCCGGGTTTCGCTTCAACGGTGCCCAGCCTACTTCTGGGACCGGAACAGGGCACAAGTTGCATTACAAGGGACGGAGGAGGTTATGGGTCGATGGGCGGAGGGGCGGGATTGTTGATGACCAATATCAACAGAGTCAGAGTCAGACTGGGCTAGGCAGTGGGGAGGATATCGGACTGGAAGAGAAAGAAGTGACGGCACAGCCTGGGGTGAACTGGAAGAGGCAGTACAAGATTCGGTATAATTGGAGCCGAGGGAAATGTGTCGTTGAAGAATTGAAAGTAGGCGGAGACCCACATGAAGAGAGTGATGGGAGGAGACATGGGACAGAAAAGAAAAAGATGCTTGCCAAGGTTGTCGAGGGTATTGCCATCACGGCCGATGAGGCTTCTGGCCTGCGGGCTTGGGATCTCAAGACCCGTAAGCTGGTCGCACAGGTTGATCTAGCCACAGAACGTGTCGCGCCGAGCTGTATCGCTATTGATGAGAAACAGCCCGACGCGGAGGTGATTGATGTCAGTCTGGGATTTGTTGATGGGAGCTTTGGGGTGTGGAGGGTGTTTGTTGGACAGAAAAGGATCGAGGGGCGGTACAGGCACCAAAAGTCGAGCAATGGCGAGTTGATCGCTATGGCGTTTGCCTATCCGTATATCCTGACTGCTACAGAGTCTGTCTTGATCTCGCTCTACACGTTTGATGTGCCCGAAAAGATGGCCGACACCGGAAAGGCGAGGGACGGGCCTCTTCCAGCCCCATATCTACTTACTTCGCTCAACTCGCACACCTCTCGTCCTCCCTTGGCTTTGTCAATCCGCAGGGCGGCTACGACGACAATTGCTTCCATAGCATATACCTTCTCCACGCGACGGGGCTGGTCAATAGGTATCCAAGACCTGCACATCCGCCCATCAAACGTGGTGGGACTAAAATCGACCCCCGAAATCACAACCACCCAGATCGCATACACCACGCCCATGGACACAGGCTACGTCCTCCGTTTGCCGCCAACTCCTCCGACCACGCCGCGAAGACATGGAATCGGCAGTCACAGATATATCAACCGAGGCTCAACGGCCCAGCCACCACCACAGCTTCCACCGCCGTCCCCGGAACCAGGTCCCACAAGCCTCTGCTACACCCACCCCTACCTCCTGGCCACCCTCCCAGACAACACCCTGATCCTGCACATGTGCAACTCCAACGCCTCGTCCCTCTCGATATCCGATGGAATCCGGCTATGGGGTCACACCTCGGGAGTCAGCGACGCTGAGGTGACGGCCCGTGGAAAGGCAGTGAGCGTGAGCACCAGAGGAGAAGAAATGCGCGTGTGGGAGCTCGAAGGTGGCCGGATGACGGGCATAGGTTCCAGTCGCGGTGTGGAGATCAAGCCTGGCTCCTCCTCTTCTTCGTCCTCTGCCAATAGAACTGGTCTAGAAGGTGATAGTATCGGGTACGACTGGGAAGAGCGTCGGAACTGGGTGGGCTTTGATGATGAGATGGTGATTGTGCTCAAGGAACGGGGCGGCCCTGGGAGTGAGAGTTTGATGGTGTACGATTTTACTTGAAGGCGGGATGCTCGGCCCGATGGTTACAAGGGGACTCGCCAAATATGATAGGCACGACCTTATCTGATCTTGGTATGCGGTTTGTGACCTCACAAGTAACTTCATACGGCTTTGCGGTCCGGTTGTCCTGTTTCTATCCGTCTGATGCGGGACGAGAACTTTGATCTGGTGGCTGGTCTCAACGACATCATGTCCGTGCCGAATCAACGATCAACGCCGCGGTTCACGATAATGGTGAATTGCAGCGGGTGAACCGTTGGCTGTAACGACCTAGAGGGTCGGGTACCGAACCCTACTGGCACTGCCCGCAGACATGACCGTCTAATACGGCGAAAAGAGTGAGGGATACAGTACCCCTATCGGACAGTTTTGGTCGAGCCTCGTGGGCCAGGTTACGTCTGCGGCCCGGCTCAAGTCTCACGCAACCATACGTGGACACCATACCAACCTCCCAGTTCGAGAGACGCGTGGAGGAGCTCTGCTCGGTACGAGGGCGATCCGATTCCGCACTCTTGCCTCGCAACGAACAAGATCATTGATCGCGAGGCCACAAGAAGTGCCTATCTTTATCTCCTGTGTCGACGACAATCCTACCGACTTGGCCGAGTCTCACAAGGCAGATTTTAGCCCGTGATATGACGTTGCACCGGCTCATGGCTGGAGGGACAAGTAGCCAGCCAGCTATGAAAAGGCCATTGAAAGGCCCATGCTCTTGTCTGTCCTCGAGGGGAAAGTTGCCAATCAGGATCAGATTGGCTACCGCGTCCGGACTGACAAGGACGGGACACATGTGCGGTTGACCGAGGCGAGGCGAGGCACAAGAGGAATGGGAGAGATGGACACTGCTGGTAGATGGTAACTAGAGTACTGGAAGTGGCATGGCATAGCATGGCATAGGTCCATCCCGGTTCTGCTCTGGATATCTTGTAGATGACATGGTGGCCTTTCACACAGAGACCTAGGAGGGGAGCTGGGAGGTCGTTGCCATCCACTTGTGTCTCCGTCAATACCTGTCGGGATTTTGGCGCTCTACATCCATTCTCTACGTCCATTCCCAGGAAACGAGGAATTTAGATAGCCTCCAACGTCAGCGGTGGGCTGTCTGTCCCACAACTTCAACTATGGTCCATAATTATACGTATGAAGGAGACTGGATCTGCCATAGTATGTGGGACGTCGGTGCAGTAGAGTACTAGCTAAGCAATGTCCAAAGGCCGGCAAGCCCTCAAGGTGTCTGTCTGCCATCTCCATGCCACGCGTTTCTGTAACCGTGCACCCAGCAAATCTGCCTTGTCTACATGCGCTGCGTTACCTTACATAGCCGCACAATACGGACACAGCATGCCTGGCCACCACCCTCCACGTCAATTACAATGTTTTGGAAGATCAAGCTGATCTCCTCGTCTTTACGTGCATCTATGTCTGTGTAAAAGGGAGGAAGGGAAATTTTCATACGTCTTGAACCTCACATCGTAGTGGAGTATACTTGGTCCACCCGTGAACTAATTTTTCTTTTTTCTCCGGTCAAGAAATCACAAGTTCACGATATAGATCAGATCAGATACCAGCCTCCCAGGTAGCCTAAGCGTCCGCCCAGTGAGATGAGGCTCTTCAAAATGCGCGTTGAGGCTTTGCTTTACTCTGCAGGCTGTGCGGTAGGTTGATATCGTGGTGCCTACAGCCTGCAAGCCCTCCGCGCTGCTGGTCACGTGCCTCCACGGAGCTGCAAGCACGCCTGCACTTCAGTGTCTACCTACCAGGTACTTACCATATACTCATCCGCTACCTACGGATCTGCTCGTCCGCGAGTACATACATCAAGGTAGAGAGATACGTTGGGTTATGTGGTCAACGTGGCAGAAATATGTACAAGGAGTGCATGGGGTATATGAAGCGAGAAGTGATGATACGTGGCCGATCGTTCTCATTGAGGTGGTGTATTTGTCCTTATCCTTAACTTCGTCCCTGCTTGGTTCAGGGGACGGTCGTTATGGTGAGAAGACATTCTCAGTGAGACCGTTCAGTAAGACGAATCACTTATATTGCTTTGCCCAACTCCGCACGTGGGAAGAGGTAGTCTCAAGTTCCCAAATGATTTAATCTCTCCCCCGTCTGACTCCGATCCGAAAAGATCATTGAACCATCATCCGGAGTGAAAGTGGATCCCCGGCCCGGTCCCGGCCCTAAATCCACGCCTCCGGAGACCCAGTTTCGGACCTAGACCGACCGGCCCGGACCTAGGTACTTTATGCCGAGGAGAGCCAGAAACTGAACTTTCCCCAACGGCCCGGGCCTCAAACATTTGACCACTGGGCATGAAACCACTTTGACTCGAAACATTTACAAGGGCCCGGCCATATGATATCAAAGCCAATAGTACTTGGATTTGTATTATGTGCGCGACGGCGGATTGCAAAAGCTCCGTTTCTTGTTGGATAGCTAACGGAGACCTTCACCATTTCCTCATACTTGCAAACATGTATGTACTATCCCTCCCATCAGTCCACTGGAACAAATGAGCAGAATATGATAATTGTAGATTCGATTTACTTGCGACATCTTTCTCAATATTCATGTGTTTCCTGCCTGCCTACTACTTGCTGAGTGAGTTTGTAAGCAGGCAAGATAGCTTCTACCTCATCACGTCTGTATCATCGCCTAGAATCTGACAGGATAAAAAGGGGCATCACATGCCAGCAGGTGTAGCAAGCGGGTTTCCCCTTTCAACTTTGCAGGCATGGGGCACATCACGGCAAACAAGCAAGGGGATACTAACGTCTGCGTCTGGGAGAAACGGGAAAGCAAGTCAGAGATCCGTGCATAGCTACCAAACCGACAGGTCGATATCGACACAGTATGTAAAGTAGTGGGTTACGCAGCATGATTAAGTAGAAAAGATCAAGGCAACCCTCCATTCTGATTCGTCTTTCGGCAGTTGGTTGTCGTGTAAGTGTGGTGTCGGTACGGTACTGTATGTAATGTAATGTACCTGCCTGCCGACTTGCAGCCCGGTGAAAACTGATGGGTATTCGCCAATTGCTCATCTGACTTGACCTCTTATCGTATCGCTATCGCAGAGTATCAATGTCTCAGTTGGCACAAGGTCAGGCGGGTGCGGTTGTGGGTGGTCGGCTGGCTGGGCGTGTGGTATTGGTGTGCCTTGTCTTGTGTGTATGACTGACCACCTATCTATCCGTACGGAAATCAAGGAAAGGCTTCACTCCATGACCCCGTCGACCGCCAGGCAAGGAGGGAAGAGCTCGGAAGAATTGCGGAAGAGAAGAGGTCTGTTTAGCTTGGAGAAATGGGAAACGTGATGCACCCGCCAGTGGGATACTTTCAATTCGGAGGACCTGGCAAGCCTGATCTTGGACGTGAATGACTTGCCGGTGGGGACGGTCTGGTATTGATAGAACCACCCCCTCCTTATTACACACCCTTCCTTCTTCTTGTGACAAAAAGAACGGCTCAAGTATCAATTGTGTCATATTCTCTTTCCAGGTTTCTGCCTTGGTCCTTGTCATTAGTATAATATACGCGTGCTATTACGACCTGTCTTGTCAGTTCTTTGTTGATTGTTTGTTTGTATACCGCCGTGAGTTATAGCCCTCCAACAATCAACATTCGCGCGATGCGATGAATCGTCATGTGTCACGGCCGCTGACATCTCAGCTATATGCAATACTGTATGCATCGGCAGAGCAAGTGACACACCCTCTTCTCAAGCCCACGCGCGAATCACGCGTCCCCTCTCCGAGAATCGCCATCAGGCTGGCGATGATAGGGTTGGCCTTCATTGCTCATTCGTGACCTGCCGCTTTATTGCTTTCTCCTTTCTGTTTCATCAATGCCAGGTACCCGAGAGATTTGTAAACATAGTTAGGACGCGGAATAAGATGGGAAGTTGGCCAACGAGAGGAATATGATATCTTTCCTCCAAATGATCAATGGCCAGTCGATGCCTACCTGCTTATCGATAGAATGCCTGCTGCGACCGAGGAAGCGATATACGATAGCCATACGTACTCCCCAAAAGTGCTGAACTTGATGTTGAAATAAGAAATTCGGTGGTTTTCCTCGTCTGGGCTCCGTACTGCACTGCCTGACTTACAGCCCTTTTTCCCCGCTTCCCCAGGTTTATTCCGTTCCGTAGCATCCAGCCGACGTGAGGGTGTTGCTCGAAATAGATATAGCCTTGTTAATGATCACTCCGCATACCTGGCCTGGGTTGTGTTCTCTGGTGCGAGAGGCCTGTTTGAGGGAAAGGTCTGGTCTTCACAATACAGCTTACAGTACTGTACTGTACCATACAGCAGCACCATGCACCCATTCACCTGCCTGCTCCATGGCCAATGCATAATCCAAGCTGGTATCCGGGAGATTGGACGAGAAATTTGCAGTTTATGCGTTTCTCCGTTTCACCTTTGTTGCTTCTCCAGAGTCCCTTCAGGTTTGGTTCTGTGAACCCAAGGAACCATCTTGAGGCTCGTCCTTGGCTGGAATGGGAGGACGACTGTTTGATGCCAACTCCCGACAGCCTGCTTCAACGGATTGACTTTCATCCCTCGCCATTGGAGAATCCGCTGCCGATTGATCAACTCGCCTTGATTCCCTTTTCGGGGATCAGCCTGCCCGTGCATTCACTACGCAGAACCCTACGCACATCGCGCATCGGGCCTTTGTAGCGTAGGTTTGTCTGTCGGATTCCCAGGAACCTCCTTCCGTTTGCGACGGACGGGGAGACCCCTAGGCAGCTTGGCTGGCGGGAGATCCCCCGCTGCCGATAGCTTCGGATTGGTGAATTGTCGCCATATGAAGAAAAAGAAAAGTGTATCGGGTTCCGTCCCGTGCGTCGATCTCCGCGCCGGAATGGCTTTGAGCAGTCAAGTCGCCTTGCTGCAGCTTCTTGTGGATTTGAACATGGCCAACGAAGCCTACAGCGGATAGGGCCCTCTGAACCTGGAACGAATGAAGTGCGCCTGTTTTATCCCTTATTCGTGGTGAATTGGACTTTGAACACGCGCTCTCACAGCATTGGAAGCCGACATGGGAAAGTGCAGTATGAGGATTGCGATTGAGCAATGAATGTTGAACAGCTGGCGTCCTCATCAATCCTTCTCGTCTGGTCTCCTCCCGTTTCTCAATTGACCAATCGTCCTTCTGAATTCATTTCAGTGGGCCACAGTGAAGAGGTGGGAGCGGCGGAGCGCTGGAGCGGCGCCGTGGGCCCCCAGGATTTCTGCTTGCCCTTGTGGGGAAGCGCGAGGGGGTGTGCTCGTGAAGGGCTTCGGGGTGCCATTAACCTGCAGCGCTTTAACGCCCATTGCCCGAGCTGGCATGGGGGTGGGCAAGTGCAAGTCCTGAATCTACCTGTCATGACCAGATCTCTGAAAAGCCGGCTGCGAAATAAGAAGAAAGGATATGTGAAGATTCAATCACACAATCAAGAAAACCCTCCTTCACCATATTCACTCTTCGTCTCGGTCTTCCCAATCAGGAAGGCATGCTTACGATTGGGCCGCTGCAGCCACTGTCGTAGGTACTCGGGGAGTGGATCAATGCCCCTCTTCCGCTCGTGGAGGAGGGGTTGCTTCGCGATAAGAGATAAGCCTAAAATAATGGCGGGGTGGTGAGAACGACATCATGTCGGGCTATCGAGAAGGCACTCATGATGTACTGTTGATCCCTTCGCTGGACGATATCGCCATCTTCCGGAGGGCCGAGGATGGAGTGCAGCAACCAGTACGAGATCTGGAGATACAGACCTTTTGCGACCGATTGACCCTCCTGCCCCAGGAAAACACAAAATACTCCAGTTACGTGAAAGGTTGGGAGATGTGCAAAATGCCGGCTCCTAGATGTTGTGCTAAGTTCGTTGATCCACAGATCAATGCTGTGTCCGATCTCCCCTAGTGTCGAAAGGGTTCTCATGTGGATTGGGGAGATCCCACCTATCAAAGATTGGAGATGGGACATAGGCAAGCTCGGGGACCGACGAGAGACCTCTTTTTCCTGTTCCTTGGTCGATGAGCCCTAGCGCACGGGGTTGGGTGTGGATTAGTTGCATCAGACGACTCTCGTTGATTGATCATTTGTAGTTTTGAAGTGCACACGATCTCAAGAGATATCTCGAATTCATGCCATCTCATCTCCACTTCACCCCTCCTCCTGCAAGGCCAAGCTGAGATTGTGTCTTGGATGCCCTGTTTCTGCGCTGGTTTGGTGGCAGACTGTCATCTCTTGAGACAGGCGATCCATGAGATCTCAAGATGTAAGCGGGAGTGGGAAACAGTGGAGCAGTTCCATTAGGCCCGCCGTTCCAGTTTCCCAATTCACCCCTTCAGCTTTTAGTTCAATTCAGTTGGACAGGGTCAAATAAACCAGCAATGTTTATTCTCCTTGGCGAGGGGGCCGGCTGGCGGTGGGAAATCGCGGCTTTTGGGACGTTCCTCAATGGCCACCCCCATCTCCGTTGAAAGGACACCCCAGTGAAACGGCTGGCCGTTTGGTCCAATACAGTGCTGGAAACTAGCCTCTAACTTGGACGATAAACGACCGTGTATGACAACGACCGGCCGGCCTCAAATTGCATTTCATGTTCGTTTGGGCTCGACTTTTGACTTGCGTAATTAATTGTCTCTTCTGCACGACCCGGTGCAAATAACCATCGCACTAGGCAGCAGGTCCGATTGCGACTCATTGGGCCCTATGGTTCATCAATTGGTCGGCCGAAGCTTGAGGTTGAGTCAATGGCAGAGTGTGCGAGGCAACAGCTCTGGATTGATGGCGTGGGTCCATGATGGCAAAATGGGAGACGCGTCCTCACCTCACCGTACTTCATTCACCTCACCTCACCAGTGAGAAACACAGGTACCTTGGTATCTCTCTCGCCTCCCATTTCACCTTGGTGTAATCTGTCCTTGAGATGACCGGAGAGCTCTTTCGATCTCGTTCGCACAAATCTGATTAACAGCCCATCGAGACCAACACTGTGCGAAGCGTGGGGGCTCAGCTGGTGCGCTCACAAGTCAGCAGACCTCCCAATTGATTTCTCGATATTATAAGAGATTGCCCATGATGACGGATTCTTCTGAGGCGAAGCCCGCTGATGTGCTCCATCCTGATAATAATATCATCGGATGGTTCGGGAGGATGTGTGTGGAAATCCAAGATCGGCCAAAGTCGTCCGCCTGCGTACCCGTCAACAGGGGAGTCGGTAACAGCGGTTTCTCGGATGAACAGTGCAAAATCCGACCGCCAAAATCCGATACTTATTGTATAGTTGACTCTCCTGGAGGCCGCCATCGTGAGGACAGGGAGTTCCATCGACCGTTGATTGATAGAACATCAAAGTCGAATCTTGGAATGTTCTTCCTTCGGTCATACCAGTGACTTCATCGACGACAGGGCTTTCTCAGAGGACGTCTCTGGTGAAATCAGGCTGGATGCGTGGGCAGGATTCCTGGTCCTCATTCGACATGATCAATTTCGCTGTTGGTGTGACAGGTTCAGGCGCTAGGCCTACACCACCCTTCAATTCATTCTCAGGTGTCTCATGGCGGCGGTACCTTCAAAATGTCAAGAGTACAAAGGTGACTTGATGGTCCCGAGAGTCAATGCCCAAAGCACTAATTCGGCCGCCAGCTGTTTCGGCCCGCAGCCACACACAAAGAGCACGTTTAAACAGCCCGGCAGGCCTTTCTTGACACCTGTCTCGCCGTTCGGCCAACCATAAACCATTCGTCCTGCCACCACCATTCCTCCCGTTTTCGCGACACATCCATCGATGACTCACACGCCTTCATCCTCATCCCAATTCTGGAACCGCATGCTATGCCATCAGAGACGTCGTTTCTGAAACGGTCCGCTTTGTTTCCCACCTCGCAGCGATTCGATTGGCCAATTCGCGCTGCATTGGTTGTTGCTAGCAGGTCCAGGCGGCAATGTAGTCGCGGTCGATAAACGGAGCTCGAATGGGCGGTCTTCGAGACGACGCCAGATTGAACCCCGCGCGACGAGCTGTATTGCCCAGCTACCTGCCGGTTCAACTAGCCTATTGAAGAGTCCACTGACTGTCTCCTGGAGGCTTCGATGCCCAACCAATGGATGCCCAATTGAGGGTCAATTGAGTCGGTGAGCGATACCGCTACAGAGCCAACAGCCAGTGTGGGTGTAACGGTCGGTTGGGCATGCGAGATCGAACAAACACCATCCAAACAAGGTATGATTGGTTTCTTCGCATCGTTAACACGCCCCTTTTTGCATTCCCGCCATACACGTAGAGACAACGACCCGTCCACTTCCTCTTGCTCAATTTCCGTGATATCATCAAACAGTTTCCCCCTCATGTTCTTCTCCATCCTGCTTAGCTCGCGGAGTTGTGTACTGACATCCGGTACAGATGCTTGACTGTACAACGCCGGCCCGCATTGCCCCCTGGGCTTCTTCTCGTCGTCAACAGGCTTAACATGCTCCAACCGTGGACCTCGATTCCATGCTACCATGATGGAGACTTATCGAAACTCTTTACAGCATGCTGGCGACAAGAACATCTTGCTGATCCACCCGGATGGAAAAGAAAGTCCTTTTTGAAGGTAAGCACCTGGTGCCTCGAAGGCAACTTTGCCATTTCATGAACCTCGTGACAGATTCGTTAGGTACTTTTCCCAGGAGTATTCCATGGGTAGGATTCCTGGCACTCCAAGAACGGCCTCTTGAAAGGCTCCCTCCATGCTTCCGGGCTCCTCATCTGGATAACGGGCGTAGTTTTGCCCGTGTACTGCAGCATGGGCAGCAACGAGGTAAGTATATTCTCTGGATCAACACGCACAGACGGATCCCGCCGGTCCAAGGACGGTACCGTGGCCCACCGCTGGTGCCCATCCAATGTCCTGGTCCCTGGAAGCTACGCAACTTTTGTAGTGGCCTATACTTTTGCATCTTCTCGATCTGAGATTGCCTATCTGCAAGATCCTACACCGCGATCAAGAGTTGGGGTCTAAGTTGGCCTCCCATGTCATAAACTCGTCTGCAGATCAGGTTTCTCGGGATCAAGAGTCTGTGGTCAGTCTCGCAACCCGATATCGAGTTGGCCCAAGGGGAAATATTCATTCCGTCCCGTCCCAGCCCAGCCCAGCAGCATTTATATGCAAAGTCGATTTTCTTTGGGTTTCCGCTTGAGGCGATGAAAATGCAACCAGCTGGTCTCGCTACAATGCGATGTTATGGTACCTTCCAGTCATCGAATAACCTTCTATATGGTGCGCTTCGGGCGCGGAGCCGGAGCCCGTTCGGGCCTGAGACGGATCACCCTTCAGAGTCGAGGAGACTTCCGGACCGGCAGCAGTGGCATTGGGAGACGGATTGCCAGCTCTGTCAGCCCCACTGGCACCGAAACGAGCCGTTATGTGACGGAGGAGACAAACCTGGAACTTAAATTATTGGCCGGCTGACAAACCACTTGCCAGTTGGATACGAATTCCGAGCCAATCGAAACAAGGAGGTCCTTACCTTTGTTATTGCCATTGGGAAGGAGCTCGGATGGATTCTGGACGGTACACGTACATGTACCAGAGGTCGGTTCCAAGTACCTCAAGTACTCTGCCTCCCTGACTGTCTTGACGAAACTTGGAGGGTACGGGTGACTGGATTGGCCGGCGGGGCTCTACCTTGGTGTGGGGGGTGTGACTGGTGAGGGGTACTGGTCGGTACCTATGACTCTTTTGGTTTCCAGTTGGAAGCCTAAGAAAGAACGACTGAAAGGCAATTCGGACCCATTTTTTATAACGCCACCCCAGGCGTGTTACCGACTGACGCCATCTCGTACTGGTGGTGGGGCAGGTCAGGCCGTACTGAGTGTACACATCGATCAGCCTTCGACACGCGCGCTGTGCGCCCTCTCTGTTCAATGGGTGTGACATGCTGTCGCAAGCTTCCGTTTCCTTTTAGTGCGTGTCCCAGTTTCCTGGGGCGATGGGCTGCCTAACGCTGGACCTTGTTGGATTGGAACGGGATCCATCAGAAGTCAATCATCACTGTGCACCCCCTTTCATATGAAGCATATGAACACACATCCCCCCCGTTTCTCCTTTTCTTGTCTGTTGCTTTCCTTCTGCTCCTTCTTCGGCATTCAGTCGTCACACTAGTGTGCATTCGTTATTTATCACCACTGATTATCAATTCTCAATTGCGCAGCATCTGGGCTTGGCCACGCAGCTTCCAGTTGGTTCTATCCATGCCCGGCCCGCGCTTTGGTATTGTCTCCTAAGTCCGATGTCTATTCAACCACCTCCCATTGAGCACCCCACAGCCAAATGACCACTCATGGTGGCAAAGAAACATTACGCACAAGAATGCCAGCTGGTCATTGTGAGCAATTCGTTCGAATTCATTGAAGAATAAGAACACTTTCAGCCATTCATATTCCGAGAAAATCACCCCAATTGCACAAAGGACTGGGCGCCTGACGCTGCCCGACTGTTAACTACTACCTCGCATCGTCCTGGTCCAACCTCCACCAACAGTTCGCATCCCTTTCAAACAACAAACTGGCCATAGTTCGATTGCGAATACTCTTTCACGCACACTTTGCGGTTGTAGCATACCTGGGATTATCTACACTTACTCCTGCCTAAGCTTCGCCACCCTAGCAGCCTAGCAAAGACTCATACAATGGCGGCTTCGGCTTCGACATCAGTCGCAATGCAACGGCCTGTTCGTCCATGTTCGTTTGAAGGAAACCAATTCCGGCCGGGCCCTGCCTGCTCGAACTCAATTCGTCCCTCAACACCTGCCCGACACATACGAGACTCGCAAGCGATCCCAACTCCATCGCCCGCACCCATGGAGCCGTCGAAGAAAAATTGCGCGATCAGTAGTATCCTGTCGCCTCCAGAACCTCATCCTTACGACTCGTTCAACAATATGTCCCCGCCGCTATTCGCAAAATCAACAACCAGTGTCGAGAGGGCGCCGCTCTCTCCTCCTGTGTCGCCGGTTGAGAAGGCGAGCCATGCAACCGGCCCTCTTAATACTGCGCAGCCAGTCAACAAAGATGTCATACTCTATCCCGTGGCTGAGAGTTCGATGAGCCCACCAGCGGCCCCTCTTTTCAATAATGCCATGGAGTCGATCGAGGTGATCGCAGAGTCGGATCGGTTGGTGGACGAACATATTGCATCTCGGCCTGCCAGCCTCTTTCGAAAAGTACAGCCTCCCTGTCGCGAGGACTATAAGCTTGCGCTGTTCTTCAAGTCGAACGTCATGTCCGGGTTTGGTCGGGATCCCCGGGCCTGGATGGAGCGGGAGCGAAGGTTCCTGCAGGCAGATCGAAAGCACACCGCGCTGGTTCGGCCTTATCATCGACTTCCGGCGATCCTCCCGGCATCGAAGCCTATCATTCCCAGTACCCACCGGGTACAGAAGCCCAAGTCTCCCGAGCCGAAGATGCAGCCCCAAGCTCCGCGTCCGAGACCGATTCGAGCCACGCCCGCCCCTTACCGCGGTACTATCCCAGTGAGCGCTACTCCCGAGCCACGGACTCGGACTGTTGCCCCCAACCGCGAAGACAAGGACTTCAATTCGCTGCCCGACTATTCTCCGCCTCTTGATTCCCTACCTGCTAAAGCCAACAGTCTCAAGGTTGACTGGCGAGGGAATGCTCTCGACCTCAGCAAAGATCCTCATGCTCACCTTCTTCATCCCGACGAACTCCAGCTGGCCGCTACTCTCCGTTTGGATTGTGCAACCTATATCACAAGCAAGCGGCGCATCTTCATACGCCGCCTGGAGGTAGCGCAACTAGAACCCAAGCCCAAAGAGTTTCGGAAGACCGATGCTCAACAGGCTTGCAATATTGATGTCAACAAGGCTTCGAAGCTGTGGACAGCGTATGACAGGGTTGGCTGGCTCGATTTGAAGTGGGTGCAACGCTTCATGTAGTAACGGATGGGCATTTTCGACATCTCGACTTTCATTCTCGGTTTTCATTTTCGTGCTTCTTCACGTCTCTACATACATACATATTTGGATCAGCGACTTTAGCAGATTTGCATATTTGGCATCATCATCATATCACTACACAACCGGGAATTTATTTTCCCTTTTCAGCAGCAGCATTTTGGGGGAACCTTGTCATCATGACCATTGATACCCGGAGTGCAACAGGAAACGCTGAGAATAGTCATTCCTCGCCCTCCCTGTCACTTCACTCAATTCCTAACTCTTTTCTTTTGTTTCTCAGCGCTACTCAACCTATGTCATGTCTCTGTATCTTTCCCTACTCGCTCATATGTCACCGCATTGCACAAATCAGTTCCATTAAACTGAAGGAATCATCATGAATTGGATCATACTGGATGGAATGGAATGGATCGGATTTTTGCTTTTACATTTCGGATACCTGGCGTTTTCGGCACTTTCATTGCACCAGAATGCATTGGCACAGATCAGGGCGGAATGTCTGCACTTTTTTTTTCATTGCTTTATACCCCAATACATGTATTTCTTTTATTGTTTTTATGGATGGATGGATGATGGAAGAATGAAGAACCCAACCGGCCATTTGATGTATCGTACACTCCTTGTTCTGGTTTCTCATAATGACAACCAAATACAGATATTCAAGGCCATTTCAGGCTGGTTCACTATTAATTATCAATTGACTCTTTTGTTGCAATATAATGATACGTATCAGCCGCGCCGTACGCCAACATGAATATAACACATTGGTATCCGAAATTTTAGTTGAATACCTTACATGTGGCTTGTTGATGAACTGTCGTCCACTGTGGAGATTCCAAGTCATGGCTTGGACCCTGCTTGAGGGGGATCTGCGTTGCCGTTCCCTCCCAAGCTTTTCCTCCCCGGAACACGATGTACGTACATTGTAGTTGCAGGGCATGCAGCCCCTGTAACCGATCCTTGCCGACCCCATATTGTGAAGTATGGCGCGAGGGTTAGGTGAGTATACACCATGTGACAGTACAGTTACAATACGGAGTACGTTTGTCATACAGTTACCCTACCAATTACATGCGAGCACTTTCACCATATACGTAGTTCACAATACAGTATCGTCCCATCCAGCAACTCAGGGTCCCGGGAAACAAAGTTTCTCCTGCAGGGCAGGACAGTGGCTGCAGCGGCAGAAAATCTCGATGAGACCCAGACTCTGTATACTGCAGGCTGCATTAGACTTTCACTTCCGGAAACACCGAAAGATAGCTGGAGAAATCTAATCGCGACGGCGGCAATCGATAGGGAATAACGACAATCGTAGCCGACGACTCCCGGACCGATTACCTGGTATTTATCATCGGGACATGCACATGCGATGGGCTCGACAACCACAGGCCCACCTCGGCAGCAATCTTCAACCATTCCCCGAAGCATCGGCGTTCTCTCCGGGAATTTGACTCCATTTCGGTAACTAACTTTGGTGCGGATACCACGGCGGCAACAAGTGAAAACCAGCCCAGCTTGGGGCTTTTTCTCACCAATTAAGATTCACGGCGCAAACTCAATTCCTTCGATCCTTAAGGTTCGTTATAGTGGAGTTCTTCATATATTGTTGACCTGTTGGCTTGCGCCTGGGAGGGGCGAGAAGGGGGAGGAGCAGAATAACTGAGGAATACAACAAGGAGAATTTTCTCACCCGAGGCAGTCACTACCTACCTGGTACATACTACTACTACTACGGGTACTGAATCCGTTCTGTTGACACGTTAAGTTGGTGAATTTTACCTGCTTCAACGGCTGGCTGGATGATTGTTGACAAGCTAGTTAGGTTGCTGGCTGTTTGATGACTGTTGCTGCCTCACCGGGTATCCATCACCTCATCTGGTCAGGAAGGCAACGTCGTCATGTAGGCAGGAACGTCACAGACGAATCTTACTTCCGGGAGGCAGTCATCTACCTCAAAGCCTCTCTGCTAGCTGGCAGGCTGGGTATCTGGCAGGGTAGTGACGTCCTGAGTCTCCTCTCTTTCTTTTGCGGGGAAGATGACGCTGGCAGTGAGTGTGCCAGCTCTGAATTGAGTACTTACACCCTACAGATAGTCAGCCATGCATACTACATCATCTGCGGCTCCACGAGGTTGAAAAGGGTGAGTCTGATGACGCTATGCGTCAGTGGGGGCAGCAGGCAGGCAGTGGGGCTTAGATCAAGTCCCGAAATGGAAATGCGGTCTTTGAAAACTCAATGGATTGCGGATGGGGGTTTGCTTACTTTGATGGCGCACCGGTGCAAGCCGTTGTGTGTAGGCTAATAAGCGGGCCATGTCTCGAGGAACCTAGTTAATCATGGACTCATGATGTCGGGTGTTTGCGGCACTGGGTGAGTGAATCTTCCGGCGAGGACGGAGAGTCTTTCGTCGTGAGAAATCGGAAGCCACGGCCGTAGAGTTTCTGTCTGCCCGTTGGGAGGTGACGGTGTTTCCGCTTCTTTTTCTCCGGTCCTTTCCTCTACGCTGCCCCGTGCTTCGGGCGACTTGAGGTGCGCCGTTTCATTCTCGCCGACCGTTCTGACAAAATCTCATAGGATAGTGTTAGGACTTGATCCCAAATAAACTCATCTAAAGAGAACAAAATCTTGTAGCATCCTGAGGACATTTTCGTATGAACCAGCAGCAGAGTGGGAAGTGTTGTGCTGAGTTTTCCAAAGATTTCTCTACATTGATCACACGAATACGAGATTATGTACCAAAAGAAAACCCCCTTGTCAGGTACCTGGTACAGGCCACTTTGTCCATTTCTCATAGTTAAATCAGAGTTTACGCCCGCAGATACCAGACCCACAGGTTTTATTTACCCATCATACATTGTAGTTACTCGAGTAATATGGGGAGTTTGTCTGTGGAAAGGTTAAACGCACATGGCACGGGAACCAGTAATGAAAAACGTCTTGCCTAATAGTCGTTGAGGTCAACACCCGCTTAGTGCGGAACTCTAATTGCATCGGAGAATCTGGAACTTTGTATACCATTGCCACGAGGGTGATCCACTTGTAAAAACTGACCTAGGTTTAAGCCTCAACCATCGGCTCGGTTTTACGATTACGGAGTTAATTATGGACCTGGATAATATTTAGCACAGTTGAGATCCTATTTGTAGCGCGAAGCTTAAAAAGGGCCCCAGTTAGTCCGAGGCGTATTTATTTTCATCTAACCTCCTAAATCCTGGTGGGGCCTTTGTTTTGAGAGGTGTGAATAGCTTCACCGGATGTTCAGCGGTCCTTTAATTTAGAGTCACCACGGATTGAGATTCAGAACTCATCAACTTTAATGCCTATGGGTGGATGCTCTTTGTAGTCCAGGTTTTTGAAGATATGGTCTATTTCGCCAAAGCTGGGCGAATCTCATCATCAGCCGTGGGTAATAACATCACGATAGTTTTCGGCTGTTTTCCACAGTGGGCTCCAAGATTTTCCCTTTGAGAGGCAGATGGCGTAATTTGGGATCCTGACTTATTCTTACTGTTCCGGTAGATAGGCGGAGGCCTTAACTTTTGTTTTCTAGTCTCTGAGGAGGCATAAGACCGCTGAAGCCACTGAGGTGAGGAACTTACTCAACAGCTCAAAGGGGGGAGGGGGGTCTGGGCAAGGGTGTGAGACTAATACTCGATAGCGGCCTTATTCGGAGTCTTGTTCAGTCTAGAAGTGCATCACAGCTCATATGGAAAATCAACTTGCACGGTGTGGCCATATTGGACTTGAAAGGGGTATGGACCTGGTAGAAGTCATTCATATGTACCTGGGAGGTACTGCAAGTATTCCCTCGAGGCTTGGATTGAACCAACTCAGCCAAGTTAGCTTGATAGATAGTTCAATTCAATTACTTTGATGTACTTGAGGTCCTTCGATGGCTCAAAGGAAAGAATACTCAGGACCGTCAAGGCCTGGAGATTCGAATACACAGAGTCAAGGACGAAACGGAAATGATTAACATTAGGTTGAGGACCTCTCGGGTCATTCTAAAGGTTTCTGGCACCATCTACTACAGAAAAGAATCACGAAGGCCCCAGAATAGTGCCATCCGGTGGTGGACGAATGGCATGCTTTAAGAAGACAAGTACAATATGTGATAGAATATTAAGAGTGTAGTTCCTATCGAATCTTTTGCGAAACCTGACTATCGTCCACCATTCCAAGACAAATCTCGTCTTGTATCTTCTGTTTCTATCACTGCGACGTGTGCGTCCATAGGCCGTGTGGTATGAAGCCGAGCCACAGCCAGTCTATACCACGCACACACAATGGAAATGGTGTTGAAGGAGCGTCGACGGGTGTATCTAGCACTGGTCGCGAGATGGGGACGATATGGAACTTTCGTGAGACATCGAAGCTATGGACGACGGTAAGATCGGTCGCACGTAAAGATAGCGAAGCGTCAGAGTCCCATGATTTCTATTCTTCGGTTAGCATTATGTCAATACATTGCTGTTGCTTGGATACGGTCGCATCGGATGCTGGATGCTGGATGGGACTCGATGGAGTGGGCATGCCTTGACGGCAGCCAAACAAGTCCAGTCCTGTCGCATCTTGGGTCGAGGGAAAAGGAAGAAGAGCAAAGCGCTTCGGGCTTTCGTTGAGCCCCTGAGAAGGAGCCGTATTGATCAGTTTCGCTGCGCGGCATCCCAGCTGTTGCGGTCGTGGATAATGGAAAGCGTCGAGGTGTCGCTGGTGGCATCGAGCGCACATCCAATTGAAGACGGAAGCGCGTCAGAGGGAGAGTTATCGGAGTTCAGATGTGTGAGAACTCATAGAAAGTCTCTGAATAATCATGAAAAGATACGGGGCATATCCATGACCCAAACTCTGAGTTCAGTTTCAAGATGTCGATAATAATCCCCCGGATTCGGATCGCCGAAGCCAGCCGGTGTGCAGCGGTCTCGTTTTACGAATATGCATCATAGACCCGGACGTTCCTTCCATGAGTACAGTCAGGGTCAAAAAATAGGCTGCCACCGCATCTCAATTCAATGACGTGGGCTCTTGCATGTGAGACGCCTGCTCGTTATCAGTGATCACAAGTCACCAGTCCTCAACAGAATTGCTCACGCCGGCGACGCCACTGATGGAGATGGACTCCTTGCGGATCATTTGGCTGGTCTCTTTTCGGCCAATGCCGTGGGAAGTTCCTCACACCTCCACGAAGAAGGATATATATAACTTGCTTCGAGTTCGACGATCAAGAGCTCCTCAAATCGCCGTGAAGCTACCCCAGGGCCTGATCACCACCCCAGCTGAAGCCTTGTACACTGTGATGCAACAAGATAGATGCGATGGGTGGTCTGGTATAGCTTTGAATACCAAGTGGCCGCATCTGATGGTATGTTTTGCATGGCGACAAACCGGGTGGAGGGATCTGTTCGATCAAGTTGATCAGCCAGAAGAGGCCTACGCCGAGGCGTGGCCTATCGGTGACACAGAGTGTTATATTCAAACCTGACCGATTTAGAGGAAGAATGAAGTCATGAACAGAGGTCCAGACAGAATTTTCCGGCCAGTTGCTCGCCGGCCGCCTGCCTGCCCGCCTGCTTGCAACCCCTGAGTCCCGTCTTCAAGGACAAACGGGGCCAGCTGTCAGCCTGTCAACGCCTTACGTAAGCTAGCCACGTCTTCCCAGCCACAGGAGCTGGGCTGACCTCGGGCACTCAAATAATAGAGCTACACTGCTTAATTCACTATCAACACCTGTTACTAATCATATTATCTGTTCTTAATAAATCGGCCCTTATTTCCAGATCAAAGTATCAAGAGTACATTGGTCTGTGCTCGCACTGAACAAGCACGGTTGTCGCTTGTCATGATAAATTCCTTCAGCCTTGCCTCCGAGCCCCTTTGTCTCTGACATGATGAAAAAAGATAAATAATCCGCGGTTCAAAAGTCAGAGTAAGAGAACCATACAGACAGAATACAAAAGAAGCGTAGGATTGTGATACTTGATGTGATGGGCAGAATAAAAAATAGAGGTGGCGATATTGAGGGACGACTGCAATGATGAAGAGGAGGGAAAGAGGGAAGGAGGGAAAGAGGGAAAGAGGGAAAGAGGGAAAGAGGGAAGGAGGGAAGGAGGGAAGGAGGGAAGGAGGGAAAGAGGGAAAGAGGGAAAGAGGGAAAGAGGGAAAGAGGGAAAGAGGGAAAGAGGGAAAGAGGGAAAGAGGGAAAGAGGGAAAGAGGGAAA